>JAVTVY010001865.1:0-36188 GCA_036873755.1 Hanleya hanleyi | reverse complement strand
TTTATTAGAGGGAGTGAGTAGGATTTTAATATTTTTAATTATTCAGTCATGTCATGACTACCCAGTGACATTATCCCGACACCAGGTTGGCTAATCCTTGATCTATCCGCTTGCAGCTGAGCACCAATCAACGAAGATACAAGTTCCATTTTTTAAGTCTTTGCCCCGGGTTGAACCGGAGATGTGCCCTCCTCGCGAGCCAGTCTATCAATCCATAGGTGGTCACGATCGATACACTGGCTTGGTTAGTTACCGATAGCAATTCTGGATATAAATAGCTCAAGGGGTTTCCACTGAACCGAACCAATCAGTAAGCGCGCTGATTCGCTGAAGCAGCTCATCTGGCCAATCCGCAACGAGGTTTGTGTTTTGACTGGTTTGAATTTCATCGCCGACCAGACTACCTTTGAAATCGACATCGAGTGCCAAATAAAGCGAAAACCCCAGGCTTCAGATACCGATGCGATAATTCAAAACAACCACTGCAGATGAAATGTACGAGATTGTGTAATAGACGCAACAACTCGAGAAATCATCCGAAGCACCAAAAAGGTCCAGGTAAACCCTCTGCGAGGATTTAGGGATTTCCTGGACTTGTGCAGATGGAGATGTGCCGCTTGTTAGGCACGAGACCACCACAATACTGTTCAACATTTATTAGAATGACTGATTAGGGGTGATTGAATTTTCATAGGGTCATTAAATTATTAAAAGGATTTACAGTGAAATATTCTTTTCATTATAACGCAAAGTAAACATTTTTTAAATGAAAGATTTTTGAAGAAATTTGATGAAATTATTCAGGCAGCTTTTTTCAGCTAAATGGAATCAAAGAGTTTTCACTTTACAAACCATATTAAAGCCAACTTTTCCCATCCTGACTTCTACCAATGACTTCCTTACTGTCGAGCCACATAATTTGTAATCAAAAAATGGTAGGGCACAAAAAAAAAAGGATTAGCATATTATCAGCAGGGTTCGTACACCTTGAAACTTTCAATTTTCAAGGTATTTTCAGTGTAATAGTTCCTGTTTTCAAAGCATATTACCCGTCATTGAAGCTATAAATGTTCTGTCGACAAATATATTGTTTATTCATTGTCTTTTGAATAGTCTTGGAATCTCTTTTTGGATGAGCAAAGAATGTATAAGGTTAGACAAAGCTAATTTCAGAGCTAATAATCAGCCCCAAAATAATTTCAAGAAACTTGAGTTCTAATAAGTTAAACTAAATTTAACTGAAGATATGCAGAAAATCTGACAGTTATTGATGACAAAATTAATTTGCATGTTGGTTGATTATTGCGTCTTCAATTCCCTGAACATGTGTTGAAATGAAATGGATCTACTGGGAAAATATGGTAATAAATCAATTCCTTATCAAAATTCAATCATTCCCAATTTTGGGGCAAAATTCAATCAGATATTTTAATATATTTAATCACTCTCTAAAATCATTGAAATAAAGAAATAATGGATTATCTATGTGCAGAATTTTGGATCATTTTGTCAACTTCTGGCTCTATTAAATTTGAACATCCCCAGATTTTATAGTGGGAATTCACTTCCTGCAATTGAATTAATAGAGGGATTACCATAACCTAAATTTTCAAGATTAAAATACACAAGAATTAGTTTTGCCAATACATGGTTCTCAAATGTGTGGAGTTGGCCTACATGCTGTAAGCATTCCTTGAGTACATCAGAATTCCATCAGCTTTTCCCATGTGCTCCCAGCATAATGGCCTGGACCCTGAATGAGCCTGTTGAATTACTCTAGGCCCAGACACCACAGATCATCTTACATAGTCAAGATACTATCTGAGAACTTAGCTGTCATCAAGTCATCAGTGCTCATCAATAACAGACCACCTTTCACCCCTTATGTCAAAGGTTAAAGTTCAACTGATGGCCACCAATTGATGAATTTGCAAAAAGTTGCCAGGCAATAAAGAAAGAAGAGGAAAAATACACATGGAATATTTTGGATACATGTGCAAATTGAAACTCAAAAAGAAACTGGAAAGAAAGGTTTTTATGCACTCATTGCGAATTTATCTCATACTCCTTGTTAACAACCTCTGCATGAACCGACACCTGGGTTTAACTGACCAACCTCTAAATACCAACACTATCCATGGTCCCAATACTTTAATTAAAAATATTCTGAACCTTGATAAACCAGAACCCTGTCTAAATCAACTCTATAATCTTCTCACATGCATTGTCGGTATACACAGGTTTCTCCACATATGTACTCAAAAATAAACTTTTCAAATATAATTCCAACATCTGATTGGTTGATGAACTCACCTGGGGGAAGTCTCACATTGGCTGATAGAACTCCTGGAAACAAAAGTACTACCAGAAATAATGTCTTCAAAAGTAGTCGGAAATCCATGATCATATTCCGCCTGATTTTCACGCTTGTCCCCATTCTTGAACCGCTGGTCTTCCGGCACAGAGGTGATTGTGTACACAGTGTGATCCAAGTCCCTATACCCATGGATCGCTTTAAAGCACAGCCCTCCTACGAAGATGGTGACGTCCTTGTCTGCATGCCACTGCTTATGCCGCCATGTTGGTCCACTTCACTCCCCTGAAACAGCTTTACGACCCTCCTCCAACGATGTTGCCAGCGTCCCAAAGAATCTGGGACAAGGCCAGTTAAAAAGAAGTTCCAGCAGTTGTCTGTCCTGTTGGCCCACTTGGATTGAAGGCGTTCTACTACAGAAGATCTGGAACTCAAGCTTGCAATCTGCCAACACACAAGCCACTGCTAAAGCCTGGCTTAGTGCTGTGGAGTTCCAGAAAGACAGAAGCCTGGAGCAAAGTCTCTGTGAAGGACTTATCGCACCAGCTGAGCTTGAATGACACCAGAGACCAACCACATCACCCCCTGACAGACAGAGTAGGCCCTGTGACATATGTCTCTGGGAACAACCAATGGACGGACTTTGGGGAAGTCACATAACCACTCTGCTGCTGCAAGGAGATTTACATATGTGGGAAAGGATACATCACAAAGTCAGCCCATCTGGTCCTCATAAGCAGTTACACATTAAAGTTTCCCCTTGTTTGATGTGCTGTTCTTGAAGTAACCTAACACTACCAGTTTACCAAGTTTGAGAGTACCAGGGGACTAGAGTACCAGAGAAGGAACTGTCTCCCACACTGTCTGTCATGGCATATATAAATTGCTGAAGACAATTAAGCATGGTGGATCTGTAGTCTTTTGAAAGATTTATACACTCGGCATACCATCATGTCAATCTGGAGGAATCAAACATATGGCCGCCATGATACCCTGTATGTTTGTACGATTGAAAATACAAAATAGAATGAATGGTATTTGTAAATTTGTTTAACAGGTTTTCTCACTTCAAGTTTGGTTTATGGAACCAGCAGGATCAGAAAGATCAGGGCTGTAACCAGGATTTCTAGAGGGGTGGTTTGCCTTCACTTCAAAAGTGCACATCAGGGGGTTCGCTGCATGAGAAAAAGGGCATATGGGCGGTTCGCTTCAGTTTGAAAAGGGCATTTGTATGCTTTCCAAAAGGTGGGGTTGGCCAGAACCCAGAAAACCCCCTTGAAGACACTAAAATAACATTCATGTGATTGTGAAATTGATAGTCAAATCAATAATTGGATTATAATGTAACTGAACTGTAACCTCAGTGAATTTCTTAGATTGTTCACTATAGAATGTGTTGGATTACTAAGTTATTAACTTGAATATTTAGAATTTTGTTTGATCGTCACTATATAGCTGAAATATTGCTGAACGCGACGTTAAACCTTAATTGTCTCTCTCTCCCATTGAATGACACACGTAGGCGTACATGTACTTGTCATTATACATGTACAATGTATTCAGTGTTTATCCAACAAACAAAAGAAACCGATGTTATGAGAAATACCAAATCATAATGACTTCTAAAGACAAAACTATAAGATGGCAGTACTGTACAAGGGTCCCCCAACTAAATCAACATGAAGTTGTTCAATCTAGAATCTCTTCAACATGTGGCCATAATTACTAAACCATTTATGCCTGTGTGTCTCAGAAGCACTATTAAACCCATATAGCAACAAGGGGGGTCAAGATGGTGGGATACAGATTTTTCTAATTCTATAACAAATTCCATTAGTCAAAAAAAAAAAAAGACTATCATGAATGGTTAACATTCCAGATGCATGGACTAGGAACTAGTGTTGTGTAACTGTGTTTAATAATAATATCTCTGTATATTGTGGAGTTCCCTAATTCCATAAATTCTGGCTTTTGTAGATCTGTAAAGATATTTGACAAACACAAGGACAGCATGGATGGAAATTGGCCTCCATTAATATGTTATTTCTTCAGAATTCCAAATGGAGATTGCAAGAATCCCCATTCATAGAGATTGATAATCTGTTTAAAAAAATCATGAAAGTTAAAAACTGTTAGTTGAACAAATTAACAAATTAATTAACAAATGTTAGCAAATTAAAATTTGGACAAGTAAAGATTGGAAAATTTAACATGGGAGAAATAGGTAAAAACAAGGAATCAGACTGTCCAAATCTATCAGACTGTCCAAATCTATCAGACTGTCCAAATCTGCCAAAATGTTTTTGTGGACAGGCAGTTTTTTTCCTATCCTGGATTACCAGCAGCCAAGTCCTTTAGAAGACTATGTTCAGTTCTGAAATGACTGGTGAACATCATGACAAGTTCATATAAACTGGGTCAGTGTGCCAAACACCTCCCCCAACTTGGTCCTCTCAAATTACATCTCCTCTAACATCTGTGGTTTTGTGGTTTGAGAAAATGAATTGTGAACAAATAATATGCTTTTTTTCACACAATTACTGGACCAGAATTTGGCACAAGGCATGGTTTCTTTCATCACTTGTGCTGCTGTTTTTGTTCATTAGAATAGAGACACTGTTTCTTTTATTGTTTTCAATACATACATCATTTCATTTATCAAGCATTGTTTGCAACAGACTTTTCTTCTACCAACTGACGTGTTGTTCAGTAGAGACAATGCTTCATTTTATATGAGTTGTTGTTCAGTAGAGAAACTGTTTGTTTTATCAAGAGTTGTTGTTCACTAGAGCTATTGTTGTTCAGTAGATACATTGCTTCATTACTCAAGAGTTGCCAGCAGAGACAGTTTCTATCATAGTTGTTCAGCAAAGATATTGTTTCTTTAATCAACAGAATTGTTGTTACCCCTCAGCCCATAGGGCTGTGGGGTCTTGTCGTTGCCATGTACGTATGTCCGTCCGTCAACATTTTCTTGTCCGCTGAATATCTGTAGATCTATGAAGTCGAGCCTGACCAAACTTTGGTGAAAGCTTCCTGAATGTTGACTGATGAAATGATTAGATTTTCAGATGGCTATGATGATTTCATGATTTTTAATTATTTTTTTTATATTATTTATTGATGGTTCAGATTTTGCACTGTTATCTATGCCCATCAACATGTCCTTGTCCGCTGAATATTTGCAGATCTATCAAGTCGGGCCTGACCAAACTTTGGTGAGAGCTTCCTGAATGTTGACTGATGAAATGATTAGATTTTCAGATGGCTATGATGATTTCCTGATTTTTAATTATTTTTTTTTTTTATTATTTATTGATGGCTTAGCTTTTGCACTGTTATCTATGCCCATCGGGAACCCTTGGTTGCATGTTTCATTGTGACTTTTGAAGGTTCCCTGATACAAGAAAGCCTGGTTCATTCAAGATTCAAGAAAATCATTGGATGGAATTCTGGTGGGGGGTTAAATGAAGGACATTTTCCTCCAATTTTGCTGTTAAATCATTCTATTCCACATCATATGATTTATCCTAAAACTTTTGCATGAGCCATATTTGTGTCCACACATTTAACTGGTACAACATAACGCTTCAATTTCTGTCACCAAACATCTTACTGTACATGTACATGTATGTACCTTGGAAATTATTTAAAATGAGTGATTAGGAGAGCCCATTTTTAGCCTGACTCTGGGCAATTTTGAACCAGTTTATTGCATACCTGGAACTTATCCCCCCCCCCCCAAATAATGATAATGGTGGGCCTGTGTCAATCAGAGTGTTTCTATGCCATTAACTTGTTATCACACTTGTGCAATGCATAAATTGCCACTGATAAAGCTACACTTTCTTGCATGCTGTAATCCCAGCACACCACTCATGTGAAAACGAAGTCTATTATATACGGTACAGAAATCACACAAACTTTATCCGCAGGGCTGTATTCAGGGATTTTTTGCAGGTTCCGATCCCAATCTCCCAGTTCCTTTTCGTAATTCATTATTGAGGGTCCAATTTTTTTAGTGAATTTCGGCGCAAAGAGCCTGTGATCAATCACAAAACAGAGGTTTATTAACATGAAATTCAATACCCTCTAATGCAATCGGATCGATATTGAGGCTCCCAGAGCTTTTTCTTGGAGTATTTCCTTTCAAATTGAACGACAACACTTTCATTTTTTGTTTCATTTGAGTTTTGGGCACCCATACGTTTTCTGGAACTAAATTGGCTCTAGATGCAGCCCTGATCCTGCTTGACTAAAAAGAAACAGGCTGAGGGGTCCACGCACCTTTTAGGTGCTTGCCTGCAGTTTATGTTTGAATATGATGTTACTTGTTCAGAGTTGTTGTTCAGCAAAGATGTTTCTTTAATCAACAGAGTTTTATCAACAGTTTGTGTTCAGCATGAGTTGTTGTTCAGCAAAGATGTTTCTTTAATCAACAGAGTTGTTGTTCAGCAAAGATGTTTCCTTAATCAACAGAGTTGTTGTTCAGCAAATATGTTTCTTTCATCAACAGAGTTGTGGTTCAGTAAAGATGTTTCTTTAATCAACAGAGTTGTGACCATGTTGTTTCTTTTATCAACAGAGTTGTTGTTCAGCAAAGATATTGTTTCTTTTGTCGAGAGTCAGTTGTTCAGTAACAGAGTTGTTCAGTGGTGACATCATTTCCTTTCTCAACAGTTGTTCGGTAGAGACATTGTTGTTTCATGGAGACAATTTGTCCTTTTATCAACAGTGTTGTTACTGTAAGTGTTGCACTGGCAGAGTTCCCCGTTCGAACAACCACCCTCTCACTAACGACTCCAGCGCCCTACCAACTGAGCTAACTGGAAATTCCCGCTAGCTACATGCTAGTAGTCAGGCACCGTTAAACCTGCTTTCTACCACACTCCTCCCCATCACAGAGAACCACTATCCTCATCCCTGATCATGTCCCATATCCCATCCTTTCAGCAACTCGACTCAACAATCAGATAATCATCAACGACAATCCACCTACACTTCAAACTCGACAACTTGATCATAGACCCACCCTCCCCTATTTGCAAGATGCCAATGTTGTAGTGGCCAAAATTCTATTTTGAACCATCGACCAGGGCTTTAGATTACCCCCTTGATACAACGTTAAACGTTATGCCCAAATTAGGATCTAATTTTACTTACTCAACTCACCTGCTTTTGGAACACGTAGATTGGGGCGAGTGAGTGAACAGGATTTAACGTCGCTTTCAACATTATTTCTGAAGGTGAGTTTGAGAACATTCAAATATTACCACTCAGAAAGTACAAATTTCATACTGGTCATAGTTTCACATTGACAAAAATGACATTATGTGTGTTTTGACACTGTGACTATCCCTGTACATGTATATATAGCGAATACGTGAAAACTTCCAACTAAATACAGAAGCATGTGTCATACTTTGCGAATCTTCCAGATAAATACATGGGGTGAAGTTGGCCACTTTTTATGGACAAGCTGGCCACCTGACTAACATTAACCAATCTACTGAACAGAAAATTTGAAAGAACGAGAGATCCTGAAGGATCTTGGCGCCCACCATTGTCCGATAATTGTAAGCTAATGACAAGAGGATCTTTTTGTCCATTGTTACTAAGACGATTGAGTTGTAATTTTGTTTACAGAATTTCGAATCTGAGCCAAAAAGATCGAAAAAGGGACACTGGAAAACACCAAGATATAATCTTTCTAAGTTTCAGGAGTTTCAAGATTTCTAGAAACTATACTTACATTTGTATGTCAGTTGTTATAGTACAAGAGAAATGAGCAAAGTTAGTCTGTAGGTGAATGTACATGTCCGGAGGATCCTTCGTCTCCGTTTTGTAGTATTTTTATTTTATTTATTTTTTTGCACGTGTCATCATTGGGTACTGGAAGCGAAGAAAAATCTCTTTGACACTTTGGCATACTTAAGACTTTATAATTAGGAATGAATGCTAATTTTGTTCTGTTTACTGGACTGGTTTGAGATATCTCTTTTAAGATACCATGCTCGAAAATAGTAAGATGGTACAATACTTAATACTGAAGGGATCCGGTCCGCGCAGTAATGTTGAAACTTCGAATTTGAAAGTGTCTGAATCCTGATTATTTCCCTTGGATCGAAACATGCAGTAGTTTACAGTTGTCGAGTTGTGACATTGTGTCACAAGAGTGACGTCCCTTCATGTAGCTGACACGCTGGCAGACGAAAGAGTGGGGCAGTTTACTTGCAACTGCATGGACTAAAGAAAACTAATTTAAAATTTGAAGAAATACATTTTAATTCCGAATTATTTGAACTCCTTGATATGGAAGGTGAAGATATGGATATTCTCTATAGTCAATATATAGAATATGCCCCACCGTTTGATCCGCCGACTCTTGTGAAGCAACGTCACAACTCGGGAATACCGTATTAATTGGATTTTCGAATCGGACCACAAAAGGTATCTTGCACATTAGGCCCCATGTGGGACCTGTGTACCACATTTCAGAAAGATCCATGAAATATTTCCTGAGAATTCACGATAACAATGTTTCAAGGGGAAATTCAAGATGGCCACCTGGCAGCCATATTGGATTTTCGAATCGGAACATATAAGTTATCTTGCACAACTGGGCCACAAGGGGAATCTGTGTACCAAATTTGGGGAAGATCCATGCAGTACTTCTTGAGAAATCACGATAACAAAGTTTCATTGGGAAATCCAAGATGGGTGCCTGGTGGCCATATTGGATTTTCGAATCGGACCAGAAAAGGTATCTTGGACAGCTAGGCGACAAGGGGAACCTATGTACCAAATTTGATAAAGATCCATGTAGTAGTTCCTGAGAAATCGCAATAACAAAGTTTCATGGGGAAATCCAAGATGGCCGCCTGATGGACATATTGGACTTTTGAATCGGACCAGAAAAGGTATCTTGCACAACTAGACCCCAAGGGGAACCTGTGTACCAAATTTGAGAAAGATCCATGCAGTAGTTCCTGAGAAATCGCGATAACAAGGTTTCATTGGGAAATCCAAGATGGCTGCCTGGTGGCCATATTGGATTTTCGAATCGGACCAGAAAAGGTATCTTGCTCAACTAGACCCCATGTGGGACCTGTGTACCAAATTTGAGAAAGATCCATGCAGTAGTTCCTGAGAAAACGTGATAACAAGGTTTCATGGGGAAATCCAAGATGGCTGCCTGGTGGCCATATCGGATTTTCGAATCGGACCAAAAAAGGTATCTTGCACAACTAGACCCCAAGGGGAACCTGTGTACCAAATTTGAGAAAGATCCATGCAGTAGTTCCTGAGAAATCGCGATAACAAGGTTTCATGGGGAAATCCAAGATGGCTGCCTGGTGGCCATATTGGATTTTCGAATCGGACCAGAAAAGGTATCTTGCACAACTAGACCCCAAGGGGAACCTGTGTACCAAATTTGAGAAAGATCCATGCAGTAGTTCCTGAGAAATCGCGATAACAAGGTTTCATTGGGAAATCCAAGATGGCTGCCTGGTGGCCATATTGGATTTTCGAATCAGACCAGAAAAGGTATCTTGCTCAACTAGACCCCATGTGGGACCTGTGTACCAAATTTGAGAAAGATCCAAGCAGTAGTTCCTGAGAAAACGCGATAACAAGGTTTGCTGGGGAAATCCAAGATGGCTGCCTGGTGGCCATATTGGATTTTCAAATCGGACCAGAAAAGGTTTCTTGCACAACTAGACCCCAAGGGGAACCTGTGTACCAAATTTGAAAAAGATCCATGCAGTAGTTCCTGAGAAATCGCGATAACAAGGTTTCATGGAGAAATCCAAGATGGCTGCCTGGTGGCCATATTGGATTTTCGAATCGGACTAGAAAAGGTTTCTTGCACAACTAGACCCCAAGAGGAACCTGTGTACCAAATTTGAAAAAGATCCATGTAGCAGTTCCTGAGAAATCGCGGTAACAAGGTTTCATGGGGAAATCCAAGAGGACTGCCTGGTGGCCATATTGGATTTTCGAATCGGACCAAAAAAGGTTTCTTGCACAACTAGACCCCAAGGGGAACCTGTGTACCAAATTTGAAAAAGATCCATGCAGTAGTTCCCGAGAAATTGCGGTAACAAGAATTGTTTACGGACGGACTGACGACGGACGGACGGACGGACGACGGACTAGCGGACTGACGACGGACCACGGACGAAAAGTGACTTGGGCTAATAAAACTTCAAACGTAACTCAAACTCATAAACCAGATTCCATAAGTGTTTATTCAACAAATGTATGGGACTGGGTACGGCGATCCACTTCCGGTTGCACACATGCTTAGCCCTACTCCCATGCCATGCACACTACCCAAGGATGAAAATCTGGGTCCAGGTGTCCTGTTGAGTGAAACCCCACTCATGCTCACATAGAGAGTGTAGCTAAGTGTCTTGACCTTTGAAATTTGCATAGGACGTTTTGTGATGTCACTGTGCTTCTGGTCACGTGGCCAGAAGTGATCTCTGACCCTGCATGTTCACTATGTTTACCAGTATTGTATGCATGCGCAGACAAAGGTCACTTCCGGTCATGTGACCAGAACCCAAAGAGACGTCATAAAGGTATTTATATGTAAATTTAATATGTAAATTTAAAAGATCAATGGACACTTAACTGCGCTTTTTCTACTACTATGATTGCAATTATTGAAAATAAGTCAGTACACCTGTTTACAGTGATTATATCAATAAAAAAATAAATACCTGGATGTGTTATGTATTTCTGTTATTCAATAGATAAATGAACCATTAATTGTGATTTACTTCAAATGGAGATCACCATAAATGTATTCTAAAATGAGTGGACAAGCTCCCCTCACTTACTGGTTAAAGTTGGCCATGCGAATATTTGCACCGAGATTCAAAATACATAGGGACAAACAGCAATTTATTTTCTTGGGAAGTCCAGGATAAAATATCAGACCTTATTTATTTAGGAACAAATAGAACTTATTGAACAAAGCAGATTGGGAAATTTAATGAACGTCCTGGAATCGGCCAACTTAACCCTGTTTTATTTGTGCAATACGATTCAAACCCAGCAATCACACATACATACACATGTAATCTAGTATAACTGTACTTGAATATCCCCCAAATGAACTCCAGAGTCTGACAATATTCAAGTTGAGAAATCAAATAAATCTACGGCTTGGATCCGATGGCAAACACCAAAAAAATGAAGGGTCAGTTTTCATACAGCATAAATGTATTGAAGTACATGAACTTCTTTTCATAGCTATTAAATATTTTTTCAGCATTAGTTCTAAGTTCACAGTCACAGGAAATGTTACAGGGCCTAGTAAAAGTCCACATGTGACTAATTAAACTGTCAACCCTGCTATAATAAATGTTCCTCTGTTGGCAAGTACCACCAACATTTCCAGCATGGGTGGAGTCAGCCCTTGGAATGGCCTTGAGCGAGGGTCACAAGGGGGGAGATTGCAAAACAGAGGTGGCCTTGAAATAGCTACATGTATATCTAGGCTCAAGGAAACAGTTCCGGATTTAATTCAAATCAAACAGGTTTCAAACATTTGGCACTTGTCACTCGATTGGTTGTTATTTCGAGGGCAAATAATTAAGATAGATGAGGGATTTACATTTTCATAAGTGAAAGTTACTCATTTTCTTCATATTCGTATAACATTGGTTTGCAATTTAGTTATTAATAATAAAAAATTATAGCATCTAGCACGTGTATTTACAAAATCGAGGTCTTGCTGAACAACCAATCAAGTGACAATGGGGTCATTTTAGGAAATGAGCAACATTTATATCCAATTACTGGTATTTCTAGAATGACACTATCTTCATAGTGAAGCACAAATCAGTTCGAGAAATTGCAGAATTCGGGAACATTGTCGAATTCAGGAACATCAAACGTTTAGCAAAGTTCCCGAATTTGGCAACTCACTCACAACATTGAGGAGACAAGACTGAAGACGGACACATTTTCTCACTTACAGAAAAACCAATGGTTAGAATATTGAAATCACAGTGCTTTAAGGGAACAAATTTTGCTACCTATTCATATGGAAAAATTATAGTGCCGTTCATTGAAAAGAAGTGCCATTTACGTTTTCAGTTGAAAAGTGCCCCAGTATTTTCAGATTGGTAAACACAATATTATGGAGGAAATAGATCAAAGATACATTTTCTCACTTTCTGCAAAAACAACAGCTACAAGTTATAAATGATACTAGATGGAATCCAAGAAGATGAAAGTTGTCACCTAATATTGATAAAAAAATTATAATGCTGTGCGTTGAGAAATGGTTACGTTTTTCGTGAAAAAGTGGACAAGAATTCCTTAATTCATAAACAATTCCAGCCTACTGTTCCCGAATTCTACAATTTCCTGAACAACATGCAAGATACTAGTGCTGGAGGGGTCTAGAACCCATGCTCTCAGTAAATGCAATACATGTGGTGTCTGGAGGGAAGGATCCAGAGATCTTAGACAACTCTGGTCAAACTAACAAAGGATGGTACTTATTAGGAATGTCTGTCTGTGCATGGCCTTGAAAGTGAGGCTCAAGAGGAGTGGATATGGTCAACTGGTCAGGTCTGGAGTACATGTTGATGCAGATGCTTTTTATTTGGGGAAAATAAAATGTTTTTTGGCTTTCATACTCCTCATACTCTAGAAAATCATATCGATTAAGAATAATTATCAGCGAAATGGACTTGATATTTTTGGAACACAATGATGTCTTGCCGACATCATTGAAAACTGCTGACCGCTTCTCTCTTTCAAGAAACTAGCCTCAGTAGTTTTATGTATACTATGATTTATCCTTAAATTTGATGCTAATGATATTATATGAATTAGGTCTTTGGATTACGGATGCAGAAATTCTTTAACGGCCGACGCAATATTGAATGACGGACTAGACGCTTGTTCCTACGAAGTAGGCTACCATCTGCAAATTGTCCGGTAGTCAGTCGACCTTTCGTCCGCAAAATAAGGAGAACCGTTGACATTAGAATCTTGATTTTTTGCATGAAGGTGCATTAGGGGATTGTTACCAGGAAGTTCTGAGATGACCTACTTTTGATGAAAATTTCTGGTGATTTTTGATGAAAATCACTGGTGATTCTGACTTGGGCCATGCCCATCTTAATTTAGGCAGGATTTCAACTTGGGGCGGGGGGATTTCCAAGAGCTCAGTGCGCGTCAGAGTCCTAATGCCTACCCTACTTCGTAAGTCCTGTGACGTTAGTCACACTGCCATGTATTATATTCCACATTCACAAAAAAAAACTAGCAGAAAAAAATATATAATACAATGGAGTGCCCAAGTATATCTCATCTCAATCCAATGCTGTCTATTCCCCCCCCCATCACCATCATCTTGTCAGTACAGAACACAACATAGCAGATAGCAGAGAGCATCCTCCCACCCCCCACCCCCATGCAATATGGTCAATTCTTATCTGTCAATCTGGGACACTTGGTGGTTCAACATGTAGCAATAAAATGTACATGTATGCATTAGGCCCACTAAATAAAATGATTGGTTATCGTCCTTTTCTGAAAAAAGAAATGAATGGTTGAATCAATGGTAATACAGCAAGATAGGCCTACCACTCTCTGAAACATCTGTTCTGATCATAAACACACCTGCGCTATAGTAATATTCCTACATGTATCTGTGCAGAGATTGTCGACCAAACACGAGGATAAAATCTACCTCAGGAAATATTGACATCTATTGCCTGAATCTCATATTTCGGCAAAATAAAATAAAAAAATTATTTGAAGCAAATTTCCTGTGGGCGTAAATATCCATTAAACAGAACATGTAATACTTAATATTCTTAGTGGACCATAGATCTGAATATCAGTTTTCACTGAAAGCCATATACATGTATCAGGATTTATGATGTACGTAATATTTCACCATTGGTTACATGAAAGTAATGGTGGGAAACCAGAAGGAAATATTTGAAACAAGCTGAGTAGCTAGCAGGTCCTCCGCCAAGTAGCCTGTTTGAGAGCATGCAGCATATACGCTTCCAATATCTCCTTAAATATAACTTGGACAGTGGATATGTGTATGTGGAAAGAGATGTTTATCTGGAATTGTTGAGACAATTTGAGGAGGTTTGGGAAGCAGTAATGGGTAGTGTAACACTGGAATGTAAGTCTGTAGTTGTATATGGATTTGTGGATGGTGAGGTTTATAAATCGATGGGTGGAATAGATCAAGACATCGCGTTCACAACACAGATGGGTACAATATGGGCGAGTGAAATTGAAGATGGTCAATGGCAGCCATCTTGGATTACATACTGCCTCAATGAAAATCAATAGAGTTTGAAGTCGATTGGTCAAATATTTCTCGAGATATCACGTTCACAAGATCCGAGACGGATGGAATCCAATATGGTCAATGGCAGCCATCTTGGATTACGTACCTCGGTGAAAACCAATACCAATGGCCATCTCACTGAAGTGAAAAACCTTCCCAAGTTTGAAGTCGATTGGTTAATTTGTTTTTGAGATATCGCGTTCACAAGATGTGGAACGGAGTAAATCCAATATGATCCATGGAAGCCATCTTGGATTACGTACCTCAGTGAAAATCAATACCAATGGCCGTCTAACTGATGCGAAGCACATTCTCAAGTTTGAAGTCGATTGGTCGAACTGTTCTCAAGATATCGCGTTCACAAGATGTGGGATGAACAAAATACAATATGGCCAATGGCAGCCATCTTGGATTACGTACCTCAGTGAAAATCAATACCAATGGCCATCTGACTGATGCGAAGAACCTTCCCAAGCTTGAAGTTGATTGGTGGAATTGTTCTTGAGATATCGCGTTCACAAGATGTGGGACGAACAGAATCCAATATGGTCGATGGCGGCCATCTTGGATTAGGTTCCTCAGTGAAAATCAATACCAATGGCCGTCTAACTGATGTGAAGCACATTCTCAAGTTTGAAGTCGATTGGTCGAACTGTTCTTGAGATTTCGCGTTCACAAGATGTGGGATGGACAAAATCCAATATGGTCAATGGCAGCCATCTTGGATTACGTACCTCGGTGAAAATCAATACCAATGGCCGTCTGACTGATGTGAAGAACCTTCCCAAGCTTGAAGTTGATTGGTGGAATTGTTCTTGAGATATCGTGTTCACAAGATGTGGGACGAACAGAATCCAATATGGTCGATGGCGGCCATCTTGGATTAGGTACCTCAGTGAAAATCAATACCAATGGCCGTCTAACTGATGTGAAGCACCTTCTCAAGTTTGAAGTCGATTGGTCGAATTGTTCTTGAGATATCGCGTTCACAAGATGTGGGACGGACAGAATCCAATATGGTCGATGGCGGCCATCTTGGATTACGTACCTCAGTGAAAATCAATACCAATGGCCGTCTAACTGATGTGAAGCACCTTCTCAAGTTTGAAGTCGATCGGTCGAATTGTTCTCAAGATATCGCGTTCACAAGATGTGGGACGGACGGACGGACGGAAGGACGGACAGAAGGACGGACGGCTAGCATTTCCAAGTCCTCCCACCACTTCGTGGCGGAGGACAATAATTGTGGTTGTGTGATGTAAGTACAATGTATAATACAGGCCGTAACCACCTGTGGTTACAAACATGCTCTAGACGGCTCAGAGAATATAGATTCATGTATATAAATCTCATTTCTATATCAGTACCACTATGGGCATACAGACATAACTTCATCGAGAAGTGATACCATATGTAGTCTAAGAATTCGGAATAGCAGACCTCCAGTTACGATATTCTCACCATGCTTCAAGCTTTATATTTTAATTTGGGTACGTAACATATGAGAGTGATCAAATGTATTAAGTGGGGATTAACTGCTCCCGGCATCAAACGAAACATCATCGAGATCAGATTTGAATTACATGCATGCATATGAAATGTATAACAATGGTTTAAAGGTGAACTGCAAAGATTTTTAAAAATTTTCTATATTCTGTTAGTGATTCCACATCAGGGGCAGGTTGCTAATTTGGGTAACTCGTAAACAATATTATTTTTACAATGATTTGCAACCCACCATAATGCATGCTGAGGTCGGAATACTCACCTCCAGGTCTTGTCGTAAGGGAGATCAACATGTCAGACATGATCATTCCCTACTACAAAGTTAATTCCACTAGCTGTGCAAAATGCTATTTTAAACATGGTCATCCTGTCATCGGCTCCAGAAATTACAGATATATATAAATCAATTATCAGGCTAATTGTCTCTCAAAATATGGAAAATCACCTGAAAACATATTTTTCGTTGGATATCAGAGGAAACATAATTCTGGCACAAAGGCGGAAGAGCTATATCTACATCAAGTGCTGAATTTGGACCGATTGGGCTTTTTTGAGCCATTGGGCTTAATTTTTGGCACCGGTCAATGGTATGGAAATCAGCCTGCATATATATATATATGCCCTTGCACATGTAGTAGCCATGAGAGAAAACTGTGTCTGTCGACTTTGGTGGAATATTTTGTGCCTTATCTGCGAAAAGAAATTTTCCGTCAGAATTTGCAATCAGCGATCATGAAAACCTGCCTCATTTATCGCCCAAGATTTGGCAGTTTTCATGACATCATTGTTCTTCATTGATGGCATTGATGGATAATGGATTGACGATGAAATAGTGTGACTATGTTGGCCTAGTCACAGAACACACACGTTGCATCGTGACAATAACGACACCATAATCTAAAGGGAAGATAATCAGTAGCACTTTCAGCTGTCAAGACTTTCATTCCGACCACAAGGAACATTTTATCCATCGTATGTTAAAACACACAGCAATAAAGTGGAACACTATTGGGGCTGTTTTAAGGAATCTGTGTACATGTAGTTTACCTTTAATAGTTTACCAGGAGAGACATGCGAATTACCCCCCTCCAGACCCTCTTTTCCAAGCAACACTTTAAACATTTGAAAATTCCCCATTTCTATGTTTATTTTGTGACTTTCAGATTTGTTTGGAAATCAAGCAAGGCAGCACCAACATTATATGTTAGCTTGTCAATGTGGAATACCCACATATTTGACAATTCTGATATGTTCTGAACACAACTAAGTCTAATAAACTGAGACTTCAAATTGCTCCCCAAGAGGGCCTCTCAACTATGTACAAATGTTTAGTACATTGTTGTGGTTCAGTAATACATTAGTGACTTATGTTCACCACATTGGCCTACTGTAGCCATAAAAAATATATCAGAAAAGTATTACAAACATTTCCTTCCACTTGCTATCAAATAGGAGTAGATCTGCGACAGTCAGTCGGGGCTACAGAGGATGGGCTCTGAATGTTGGACTCCAAAAAAAACATGATAGATATTAATATTTACGGCAATGGGGTTCATTTGATTGCAACTCAAAGGTTATTCTTCTTCAAGAAAGGAGGGCTGGGGCAATTAAAAAAAAATCGATGTAGCAAAAAATCTGGTGTAAATACAGGTCATCAATAGAGGTAAAAATATAAACAAATACACTTTAAGAATGAATACAAACACTATGGAATTTTTTAACACAAGTTAAATAGAAATGGATACATGTACATGGATTGTAATATAATTTAGATAGGTATTAAGTATTAACATTATATACATTCTGTTCATCTTCTTCTGTTGCTTATCAAATTAACATATTAATATATTAAGTTAATTTTTATTGGCATTCAACTGTTTGCATGCCTGGTGATAATTAAGCAGTCTTTTTTAAACCAATCAGAGCCCTGCATTTACACTTTTAACCACTAAGGGAGATAACTACAGTACCATATTTCATCCCTGTGAAAACAAGAGTTATCTTCTAGTTCTACTGTTTGTTTATAATCTCATCATCTGTTTATAAAAGAGTCACACATTTCACATGACGATCCTTACCCTGCCTAATCCAGGAATTTTTTGGGACACCAGTTGACTACCGGGAAACCACAAAACGGGAAATAAACACGCGCAAAACCGATGCGCAGTGGGCTTAAAACAGGCTAAAATGGCGACCCGCATGGATTTAGTCTAGAAGCACGGTGCAAGTTGGAAGATTTAGTGATTTTACACAGAAAATAATCAGTTACTTCTTCGATAAATCATGAAAATAAGACCATAGAGTGATTTTGAGTGGTTTTGGTTTAGATTCTTGTCGACTTTCAATTTTGTTTGACAGTATTTGGGCACGTGAGTTTGGGCACGGGTACCGGTATACTGGTATCAAAACCTGTCTGGATTGCTCCCTGCCAGTCAAATCAAATCTCAACAGGCATTTACATGTACCTGGGCCTGTTTTCCCTGATGTACATTGTATTAGTACTGGGGGAAGTAACCTCCTTTTCCCAGCGTTATTTGCCATCTAGATGTCAATATAGCCAGCAATTTGAAAGTTGTTTTGACAGCTGACATCAAAGAGATTTTCTCATTAGTGAGGTTGAAGTCAATTCCCCACATACTGATTGGCCGAAGCTCTGTACTGATAGGAGGCACTAAAAAACGTCTTGGAAAATATATGGCAATACATGAAACTGTGAATTGCAATAATCTATAGTATATATATAGGCCTACCGGTAGTTTTAAAAAATTTACAGAAGCTGTGACACAGCTCAAGTGACAAAAAAAACAGAGGGTGGGGTATATCCATTACCGGTACTACAACCTTGGCCGCGGAAATTTAAACCAACACGTTTCTCAATTAATTCATCACTAATGATCACACGCCGAGCATATGCCAATCAATAACCTCTACAAATGGAAGATTATATTATCATACCGTCTCTTCCACTGACTATGATGCTGTGGCAGAGCCGAAGTCAAATCCAGGAGATTGCTTTACATTGGTAACCCAATTAAATCCTATCTGCTCCCCCATTTGGATATGTCGCTTGCAGGATCTAACCGGCTTGCAGTAGTGCACGTGTCAACCAATCCCGAGAACTTTCATAGTGCTTTGAAGGGAACATAATGGTAGGTGTTTTCTGGTTGGCTCACCCTAAACACACGCCAAGCTGGTGTAGAATTATGGACTGGTCCTTGGTGTAAACCTTGGGTTAAAGCAGAAACCATGACCCTATCCCCCCTCCCCAACTGCAAGTAAAGTAGTTAAAATGCGGCTGAGATGTTATAAGAGTATTTAATATTCATGAGCTGGGCACTATGAACACCAAATTGAATTGAAATCAGTAAGATCCCACATAGCGACATAAACTATTGGGGATTGATAGGATATTAATTTATTAAGATTGAATGGTAACCGTCTGTCAGTTTATGACCAGTGTCTGTTGAGCCTAATTTTCAAAATTCGAAGTTCAAAGTTTTTTGTGGTTTTGGTTGGGTTTTTGTTGGGGTTTGTTTGTTTAGGTCATCATCACTGTGTGACCAATACGGTTAGGTGCAACACTAAACTTCAAACAACCAACCAACCGACAGTTGGTCATGTTCAAGTATTATTCATTCTCAATTTATGATTCACAATTGCAAAGACAGAATATTATCTACATGTGATACAATATAAGGTCACCTACCTCCAAAATAGCTCTCTGACTTCTTCGGTGATTATCTCCCTTGCTAAGCTGTGGCACTGGACCAAACAGAGCATTCTGGGAACTATAGTGATGATCGGGAGAACTCCCATTCTCCTCATACATGTACATTCCCTTCTATTGTTGTACATGCTGGTTGGGTGAAATCTTGCTCTGCATGCAGTTTGGTAAGCCACCTGCTTGTACAAGAAACTACTATGAATGTTAATCTGAATGAACTATTGTACAATTTTAGTATCATACAGGCATATAACAGGCATATTAATTAACTGATTGATAGTTATCTTATCAAGCGGTCAAAATTAATGACCGTCTTGTTGCCCTGGACAGTTTCAATTTGGTTGGGGCAACTTGTCAAGTGGTTATATACATACAATAATTGTTGAGAGGAATGGTCATTCAGACATGAATGTCTCCGTTTCAAAGGTGGACTGCAAAGCTTATTGAAAATAACCCCAAAAATGTTTATTTAGTATTGAATTGAATTGAATTGAATTTATTCACCAACCAAGGTATATGGAATACAATACAGCAAATCATACCCAAATAGATAACACAGAAATAATTAAAAAATAAAGTCTGATCAGCGGGAGAAAACTCCAAGGGGCTTGTAACATCCCTACTGAATACAAGAGGTATTAGTCCGGCAGCCAAACCCCAGTTTAAACCTTGACATGGAAATGAAGTCCACCTAACGTTTTTTGATGGATTTTTTTCTCCAATGTGTGCAGATTCAGAATCAGCCTGGCATCATTGGGGAATTCAAAATATCCAAGATGGCCGCCAGCATATGCAATATGACCGCTGTAACGTCATTCTGTACATGCGCAGTAGAAAAGGAGTATTGGAATGGATGTTTGGGGGTCGACATGGGCCCATATTGGGCGTACTGGGCTGTAGGAGGTGTCATCGTGAAGCTCTCATGGAGGAGCGTCCGACTGGACTAATGTGTCGTCCGTTTTCAACATTCTGCGCATGTGCAGACAGGGAATGTTGGGAAAATGGGCACTGGAACCCTGGGACGTTTTGGGCTCGAGGTGGACCAATATTTAGAGGTCCGATTGGGTCGTATGAGGTATCAGTTTGAAGCATTCGTGGGGAAGCGTTCAACTGGATGGGTTGAAGGGTGTAACTGACGTCATTCTGCGCATGCGCAGTAGAAAAGTTTATTTGAATGGATGTGTTGGGGTCCCGACGGACCAATGGTGGACCGATTCGGCCATAAGAGGTGTCACCATGAAGCTCTCGTGGGGAACCATCAGACTGGGCTAGCGCGTCGTCGCCGTAGTATGGAAAGCAGGCATTTTAGGGGTTCGTGGAGAGTCTGTTGAGTGATTGTGGGACCATCCGTTGTCCTTGAAGCTCTCGTGGTGTTGACCACGACTTGAGGGATGTTCACGTCATCTGTGACGTCATTGGTGTCAGTACAAGTGGTAGCGAGAGCAGCCATTTTGGGGGTGTGAAGGTAGGTGTTTGGGGGTAGAGATGGACCATCCGCGGTCCAAATGGCCAGTGAGGCATGCCCAATGCCCATCAATGCTCGGTCATGATGGTGGTGGTGGTGTCTGTACATATAGGGATTAACACGAGTCCCTCATCAGTCCGGGACGATGAATGGTATGGTTTTTGTTGGAAGTCCTGGGGGAGTGTCCATTGTAAGTGCATGTGTGAGTGTGTGTGTGCGGGTATAAGCTTGTTTTCACTGATCGCAGAGTACACCATGCTTTCCCCGCTTGGAGGCCGTTAGCTCAGCTGATCAATAGCTCTCGTGTGCGTCAGGCTTAAGTAACTGAGTTCTTGAGTGGCCAATTGGGACTGCATTGTATTTAGTCCCAGTAAACAGTTGCGACTCGACTGTGATGAGTTCTCTGCACACTTGTCGTTATCAGCCAGGCCTCCCAGCAGGCCCCTCTAAAAAAGTAGGACATTTGCCAACAAGAGCCCAAGGGCTTCAATATACGCCCGTATATCTGGAATTACATTGGTGCAAATTTCAAGGTTGTTTACTAGCCTTGATTTCAATTGGTAGCTAGCAATCCAGAGAAAGGTCTACAAATTCGTGCTTCCGAGAATGTAACATATATGATCACATCTTAGACTGAATGATAAACTAAAATGAGCTTAACTCTTGGTAACAAGTTGACCTTGAATCAGGAGTCAAGAGCTCACATATCCAATACTGAAATCGACAATAGTCAAACACAAGAAAATAGTAGTTTTTCTGCAAATGGATTCCTTTCAGGCGAGAGAATTTTTCATGAACAGGGCTGCACAAATTGCGCGAACAATAGGTTTGGTTACGCAATTTTCATTATGCGTAACACATTTTCAGTTCAATTGAATTACGGATATTAACCTGTATACAATAGTGATGGGTTATGCAAATCGGAGAAAGGTTACCCAAAAATTTTTAGCGTAACCCATATTTGTGCAGTCCTGATGAAGGAAGAAGAAATTGATGCAGTAAATATTTGTTCTTGAGTTAATAAACAGGTATGAAGTTCATAAAGGACCCCTCTTCCCGTTAAATTAGTAAATGTGTGGTTTTAATTTCACAACAGTTTAACTAAATGTACCTGTTTCAAACATGGAAGACAACTCCACAGGACAAATGCCATATACATGTATGGGCGAGAACTCTGAATATTCCAACCTACATGTAACACATAGTCAGCTAAACTTGATTCAGTTTTGGGGGACTGTGACCTTGACCTCAAAATGTATGGCTCCTCTGAAACCATACCATACCTTGAAACTAGAGATATCGCATGGACAACAAATGTTAATGGATGAATGGATAGAACGCAACATCGCATTACACGACTTCGTCTTCGACAGGCATATGAAAATGTGACTTTTAATAATTTCTTGATTTTGGGGTCACAGTGACCTTGACCCACATTTTGGTATGAAACACATCATGTCCCTTTAATGTATTTACTTGCAGAAATAAGTTATTTTTAATGATTTCCTGATTTTGGGGTCACAGTGGCCTTAACCTTGACCTAAATTTTGGCACATGACACATCGTCTTCCCTCAATGTATCAATGGACACAAAAAAATCATGATTTTTATGAATTTCATGATTTCGGGGGTCACAGTGACCTAGACTATAGACCTTGACCTAAATTTTGGTACATGACAAAACGGCTCCCTGTAATTTCTCAATGGACTCATCATGATTTTTAACAGTTTCACGATTTTGGGGTCACAGTGACCTTGACTGTTGACCTTGATCTACAGTTTGGTAGGTGACACATTGTGTCCCACTAATGTATCTACTGACACAAAAAATGTTATTTTTAATAATTTCCTGATTTTGGGATCACAGTGACCTTTGACCTTCGACCTTGACCTATTTTCCTATCGACACTTCATTTCCACCTATTGAATCCACTCAAAAAATTAGAAAGTTTTGATTTCCTGATTTTTCGGTCACACTGACCTTTGACCTCTGACCTCGACCTACATTTGATAATGCAACACATCGTTCCCCCCTAGGGCATCCACTCACCAAAAATTAGAACTGTAGATAGTAAACTGTCAATGATCAATGATTTCCTGATTTTAGGCAACAGTGACCTTTGACCTCTGACCTCGACCTCAATTTTGGTACATGACACATCGTCTCCACCTAGTGTATCCACTCACAAAAAAATTGCAACTGTGGATAGAAAACGTTCACAGATATAGACCGGACACGAACACTTCAGTGCTTTTCTGTTTTTGAGGCCAGTGACCTTTGACCTCTGACCTCGACCTTGATTTTGGTACGCGACACATCGTCTCCCCGTAGGGTATCCACTCACTAAAAATTAGAACTGTAGATAGAAAACTGTCCCAGATATAGACCGGACACGAGGGACGGACGGACACACGGACAGACGGATGGAAACCGCCATCACATAATACGTCCGCCTTTTGGCGGGCGTATAAAAAGAAGTAGGACAGTCCTCTTTTCTTCACGTCAATGGTTTTCTGTCACATGTTGCACCACGCAGTGTGTTCTGTCCTCTGCGAACACCAATGGCCTCAGGGATTCATACACGTCTGTTTTTGCCACCGGTATTTGGTGGCAAAATTCACTAGGAAACTCAATTCGGACTGTAAAAAAACTGAAGTGTGTGCGTTTTACACAGTAAATATTCAATTTCTCAGCTATAAACTCAATTCCGGTGAATGCTAAAACTCGTAATTCGACCAACAACTCCGTTTAAAATTTTTTTAGACATACGCGCATCATTTATTCAGAAAAGTTCGTTAAAACGAGTAAAAACACACCTTGTTTACAAGATCGTTTACAGGAAGAAATTCTCCACGTTCGAGATAAAAAAACTGAAGGGCAACAACTCGTGTTTTCATTTACACAAGCATTTGGGTCATGTAGTAGAAATGCGTCGATGTTATTGGGTAAAATGGTCATGTGTCTTTTCATTCAACCCCGCGAAAACCTGATCACCTGACGTAACCCGACTTACTGATTGGTCAACCATAGAATATCGCTTGAGTGCGCATGCGCGGTGGTCGAATTAGAGAGAATCACAATGGCGTTTGGCTTCGCTCACCGAAACCACGCGTCGTGTAAACAACAGGATTTTTACCGAATGTTTAATAAATTTTCAGTTTTCTTTCTTTGTTTTCTTTGTTTTCTTAACCAGGAATACATATTGTGACATCTATAAGATTTTAGACGAGTTATTTAGTCGGAATGAAGCAAAACTGACCGTCCATCGGTAGTAATCTGATAAAATTTCTTACGTGAGTTTTACGGTACAATATTTTTGCCAAATTGCGTTTCCTAAATATTTCTAAAGCTGTAAAATGCTAAATATGTTCCGAATGTATGTTCAGGGTTTCAAAGTAATGTATCGTGCATCAAATACCATCCATTATTTCATTTTATTTGTCAATTCCAACGACTTGACAGTCACCGTACTGCTTGACAGCCTGGCACGCGGACATCGACAGCACTACTAGTAGTGTTAAGAGACAGTCAGAAAGGAGTAAAACACGTTCTTAAAATGTCAAGTTTTATCTTGGATATATTTCCTGAAAGGAATTTAGTGAATTGTCATGCACATTTGAGTCATTTTGCACAATTCCACTTAAGAAAAAACAATCCATTCATACAACATGAAATCTCTAGTTTTAGGTGATCGATTGGTTACCTGGTTGATCTACTAGACGATCAAAAAATCGATCACCTGGACCAAAAATCAGGGGATCAATTTTTTGATCACCCCGTGCGATCTTATTTCGAGGCCTGTTCAACATTTTAGGAAAACCCCTGATTGGGATTAAATATCGCAATTCAGATCTTGTTCATTCCAAATTAGGAAGGATATGGATTATTTAAATTGACAAAAATATTTTCATAACTGAAACAATGCTAGTAATTGAGGTGCAGTTGTCGGTAGGAGATGGGAATTGAGCCATCTCTGATAGACTGCACCCCTATGAGGCTGACTTTGTGATGATGGAATATTCTATTCTTGTTCAAATAAATTAAGACAGTTCAATGATTATGTCATATTTGATGTTATATTACTTTATTCTAAGCTTTAAACTCTTTCTCAGAATCATTACATATGGCGGCGGCAAAAACACAAAAAACTCAATAGCAATCAGGATGCCGGTGGCAAAAACTGATAAAAACTCAATTGAGGTAAAAACAAATACTGAAATTTCAGTATCAGGTGGCAAAATTTTGGACTTCTATGAATCCCTGGGCCTATGTAGATGGTCATTAATATTGTCTTTCAGCTTAAGCTATAGTCTAAACTTAGTCGCTCGAGGCGTCCTTGTTTATTCCATGATCTCTTGGTAGGTATAAAAAGCAATACATTTAAATATGGTTCAAGTAGATTCCCTTATTGCATTACCCTTACAGACCTAAGGTGTACACCTAAACTTATGTGTACAGTTTTAGGTGTACATTGTAATTTAGGTGTAGTTGAGGTGTATGAGGTACACCTAAACTAATTTACATATTTGGATACTCCTCAACTACACCTAAACTACACCTAATTTACTAGGTGTAGTTTAGGTGTACCTACCTGAGGTAGATTATGTGTACATCTAAACTACACCTAAACTACTCCCAAACTACAAGCAGTAATGAAAGACACACAATGTCTCACATCAAGGCAGAAATTCAAATTGTGTCAACTTTTCAGAATGTGAATGGACTAGAAACTTTTGGAATTTTGAATAGATAACCTATAAATATCAAAACATTTCATCAAATCGAAAATGTGCCCTACTAAGTAATAGCTCCAGAGGCAAGGGCCAAGGGGTGCCACACCCTTTCAGACCTTTTGTTAGCCAAGTTGACATGACTTCGTTCGTTCCTACACTTAGCCTGAGTCCTCTTCATGAACTTACATAACACTCCGGGATCACATGGCTCCATGGGTCGTCCGACTCTATCGGGCAATAATACAACCCATCCAGACTCTCTGTCTATTGGTTTTATCCAGTTCGCAAAGAGTTTGATTGCCGTGAAGAGCTCATCCGTCTGCAATCAGTCTTCAAACATCAACGGTCCTTGTCTTTACCGCCATGTTCTTCGTACAGGTCATGTGATCCGCACGATACGTTGCTGATCACGTGACACGTAGGAATATAATGGAGAAGGAATTCAATCAGCCGTTGATGTTTGAAGACTGATTGCAGACGGATGAGCTCTTCACGGCAACCAAATTAACTCTTTGCCGAACTCGATAAAACCAATAGACAGAGAGTTGGGATGGGTTGCTTTATTGCCGGATAGAGCCGAACGACCTATGGAGCCGTGTGATCCCGGAGTGTAGGCCTACATGTAAGTTCATGAAGAGGACTCATGGCTAAGTGTAGGAACGAAAGAAGCCATGTCAACTTGGCTAACCTTTTGTCTGCTGTAGCCATATTCTCCATAACTGTATATTTAACAGTTGATGTTGAAAAAAAAAGTAGGACAAATGTTCAAAAAGTAGGAAAAGTAGGACCAAGTAGGACAATTTCTCAAAAAGTAGGAAAAGTAGGACAAGTGGGAGGCCTGATCAGCAAATTAGGTCAATTTTGCCTGAAGGGTACTCGTCATCGGTGTCATTTGGTTAGCCGTACGGGTGTCCGATCTATTATAGTGTGTTTATTTGGAATATATAAAAAAGTACTTCTTGAAATGACATGAAAACTGACACGATGATTGCTGAGCTCGTCAGCTATCTTCCGTTATGAATTCCGTCCATGACGTCACTCCCTTCTGCACGTGCGAGAGCTATTTTTAACTCGAATTTTCAGCTCAGTTCCCGCCGTGGACAGTACCAGTTATCGGACACCCATCGTGAACAAGAATTTGACGTTGAAGTACAATGTATTTTCAAGTTTTGTTCATGACATTCGTTAGTTGGAGTTCTGTCGTTTAAAGGTTATACAAAATGGTCTCAAAATCTGCTACTTTTTTGTGCTAAATTGTTGTAGAGGTGATTATATCGACTTGTTTTACATTTTTGTATGTTTTCAAACTGCCCAAGGTTGGAAATAGCAGCAGTAAAGTGCGACAATTTCATGCCCCTTTCAAAAAGGCGAAAGCTGTGACCGCATGACCTGTGACGTCACAACCTGATTACGATCTAGTTCAAATGCCTGTTGTGACGTCCAAATGTCAGCGACATCACGCTAGAGCTCCCACAGTTGGGTGAATCTTTCGTAACAACGCCCGACGTCATAGAATATGACGTTTACGGCGCAATCGTAATCAGGTTGTGACGTCATGCACCAGAGGTCACGGCTCCAATACGTTTTCCCCCACATGTGTGCTATTCGTCTCCTAAAACCCACTTCGACGACATTATTCGAGAAAAAAATACTAATTTGTTGTTTGAAACACTACTGGGTATGTTTTAATGCAAAGTAGTATAGAGTCATTTGGTATAACCTTTAAGATGATATGATCATTGTTCAATTTCTATACGTATTTACTTGAGAGCGAGATCGGGAAGACAAGGTGGTAGATCGAATTTCGCACCCCGCCACAACACGAGAAATTTCGAATTTTGATGAAAACAAAAATGTTAGATTTAAATTTTTCGACTTTCGTGGCTAGCATTACTGCCCGGTTATTGGACAGGCCCTATTATTGGACACCTAGACCCAGCGGGGCTGTTTTCTGGGAATATTGTACATGACAACTGTAATACAAATTTAATTTTACAGTTGAGTTACAAAGACACGCTGATAAATTTCTGTTTACTCACGGAATTTGTGCACGTTAAGCCCTCATGCGGGTCGGAAATAGTCTCACAAATTTGGGTGAAAAAATGCGTCAGAAAATTTCCTCCAGTCTCAGAGTTTCATTCCCGATTGCAGGTTTGATTAAATTCAACGAAATTTGGCTGAAAATGTTCACACAAATATGAAGAATCTTCAGTCTGAATCTCTGTGTGCAAGACGACCCGAGTTTGGCAGACGATGTACATTTCCGCCACAACTCCGTCTAAAAATAGTTCACGATAGCGTGACATGTGGTTCACAGTGGCAATAGCGCTGATTGACAGCCAAGGATAATGGACACCCCCAAAAACTGAAAAATTTGGGACCGGTTGAATCTTCTACGTCCATTCCAAAACTCATTTGTGGGCTACAGTGCGGATTCATGTTTAAATATTCTTGAAGGTTTACTAAAGACTGTGGGACAAACAATTTTACAGTAAGTGGATTAGTTTCAAATAAATCCATCACTGAAAAAGTGTCCAATAACTGGGCGCAAACTTGCATTTTCATACCGTGGATGGTCCCTGCATTTCAATTATTCCCAGTCTCTCCCCGTATTTTTTCTTCAATATTTTTTTATGACGATTTATCACTAAAGATGCAGTCCTTTATCCAGTGTTACTTTCTCGACCATACGTGGTTGCATGGTCGACCTGCAGACTCTTATTCATAAAAAGTGTCCAATAACCGGGCAGTCATGCTACCTATAATTCTATATTTTGCATAACAATTAGAAATGATCCCCCCTTTGTTCTGACATATCATTGCCTTGTCATCACGAGCACAACACGTGCGCTCGAGATGCGTGTCCGATAACTGTTCTGACACCCGTAGTGTGACAAATAATTTAGCGTGTGGGTTGGATGCATAGGTTGGAACAATCAGAATGGAAGCTATATATTCCTCTAGTTCAACAAGCTGAACCCTGCTGACATTTAATTTTGTGATATTGACAATGCAGGGTTCAGCCGTTGAACCGAAATTTCCTATCGCAAAATTTTCGCCTCCCGACCTGGGTAACAGCGGGTGGATTTGCGCTCATAAAAAACAATAATACCTACCGCTTTGTGCTCGTTTGGATAGAATACGTATTTGCCTACTTCCCTGGCCATTTATTTTCTCTGTCCAGCTCCTTTCATTTCCATAAACGACAAAAGAAAAAAATATTATCGCGGACGATCTTCCAAACACGAAATCCGCCGCCATTTTCGAACACTGTCACGTGACCCTGATTCTCTCACGTGAGGTTATTCTAAATTCAGGATTACAAGAGTCGGAAAAACTGAATCCGCTCAGTCGACCCAGTCGCTTAGGGAGATGAAAAATCCCATGAATTACCTTTCTCAGTATGTGCCTTCCATTATGCTTGATATCGATAGTTACAATTTTACATTTAAATGCAGATAATGTGACAGCCTTATGAATGAGCCGTTTCCGACCTTCCTGTCTACAATCCCGAATTTACAAATTAGTCTCGTGCCACCATAGTGACATTTCAAAATGGCGGCGGATTTCGTTTTTGGAAGATCGTCCGCGATGATATTTTTTTCTTTTGCCGTTTATGGAAATGAAAGAAGCTGGACAGAGAAAATAAATGGCCAGGGAAATAGGCAATTATGTATTCTATTACGAGCACAAAGCGGTAGGAATTATTGCTTTTTTATAAGCGCAAATCCACCCGCTGTTACCCAGGTCGGGAGGCGAAAATTTTGCGATAGGAAATTTCGGTTCAACGGCTGAACCCTGCATTGTCAATATCACAAAATTAAATGTCAGCAGGGTTCAGCTTGTTGAACTATATATTCCTCCTGCATATCTAACAGAATGAAATGAAATTTTATACGAGAATACAAACCAGTATTGTCTTATTCTGTGCTATCTAATTTCCGACGGAGTTTCCGTTTCTTCAGTCGAATTCAAAACATTTCAGTCGATTATCTAATGACTGATGGATCCCCAACCTGTAACCATCTCGGTCATCTATACGCGGAAAGACTCTTATGGATGGCGAAGTGTACGCAAATGATGGATCCCTAAACTTGGCGGATACATGAATGAAGCAGACGACATCCGTTGAAAAAGCTATCGACCACTTCAAATGCTTGGATTTTCATGAAGCAATTAAGATATTTGCTAAACATAGTATTTTCCGATGAGTTGATTTTCTGACTATTTGTCAGAATTGGCGAAATTCAGTTTTCTTACCGTAAACATTTTCTGTCGAGCAATTTCTGACCGCACTGAACAGCGCGCCACGACAGACTTCAGACTTCAGACTTTTATTCAAGGCTCATCACAGCGCCCTCTGGGAGCAGATACAATCACAAAAATAATGACCCCAACGTTTTCGACGGATGTAATGTCCAATGATTTGTGGATTAGAAAAACTATCATTACAATAAGTCACTACCAGGAACCAGTAGCTCTAACATGTCTAATGAGTAAGCAATTAACCAGAAACCAGTGCAACATATATACAGTGACAGGGTGATGTGACTGTAACCCTGCAAGGACAGGAGGTCTTCGGTATAATTATGTAGATGTACAATCTGATTAAAATTAAATCCTATCTACTCATTTGGATATTGTCGCTTGTAGGATCTGACAGGCTTGCAGTAACTCGCGTGTTAACCAATCCCGAGAACGCTTCATAGTGCTTTGAAGGGAACATTGATGACAAAGAATATTTGGTTGGCTCAGCCGAACAAGCCGGCTCGCTGGCGGAGAGTCTTTTCATGTTCCGCGGTCCCGACATTGTGGCACCTTTATACGGGGTAGATACATGGACTGATCTTTGGTGTAAACATTGGGGTAAATGGACACTAGTCCGGTAGCCACTCGCGAGAACATGTCATTCCGTAGCACCCCCCGCGTAGATTTTGTTTGACTTCTTTTTCTGGAAGATCAACATCTCGCGGTCAATTAAATGCCTGATGTAGATATCTACGGTGGTGCCTAACGATGCTACATGCAATTGTTTGATGCTCACTGGTTTTGAAAAATTTAAAACCGAAATGGGGGTAGGGGTAATTCATCCCTCATATTTTTATTACCCCTGCGCTTCGCGATCTGAGACTTACACAAATTCACCTCCGAATAATGACCTTTCAGCTAAAATAATGAGATTTTCTCTAGCTAATTTGACCACATCATAGTGACGTCATGAGCTCGAGGAGCCTTTCTCTTATGATTTTTCGGGAATATTTTCTCCGATTTTCTCTGTTTCTTTCACAGTAATACATTCCTGATGATATTTGACATATAATCTTGAAAGATATATGTCTCCTGTTTAATTCTGGACCAGAAACGTCTTTCTACTAAGTCCCGTTTGACCTCAGCATGGATTCATATAGATGTTCTCCGGTCGTGACACCATTGAAACCGAATGGGGGTAGGGGTGATTACCGTCCCATATTTTCTTTATTTCGCGGTTTATCATACTGAAATCCTCCACGCATTGCTTTTGGATATTGGCCTGAAAGGTAGAGTAATCAGACTTCCCGTAACTGCTTTAGTTTCGTCACTATGACGTCATAAATATAGAAATTGTATTTTTCCTTTACTTGTGCCTGATTATCGCGCCTTGTTCTGTTTTTTTCTTTCTTTATTTCTATAAAATGTTCCGATTATATCTGGATAGTGTATCAAATGGTTTCATTTGAACCAAGCGTCGTACAGAAGTAAATTAACATGATTTTGGGAGTGACAAACTAATAATCTGGCCTGAAATAAAACAGAAGAACAAAATCTGATTGAGAGTGCCCCACAAAAATCGGGGTTAGTTGGAATTTCTCATGTCTCTTGTCAAACTCAACGTTACTTTGTGAACACTTGGTATATAATGATTATTGCATGGGTATACACAACTTTGATACAATCACAGCAAGGGGTTGTGAGGAAACATAAACTGTAATGAATAAGAAACGATTTTATTGCTGGAGATTGTCTGTTTGCTCGATCTTGTTTGCAATGAAGTATGGGTAGAATCAAAATGGCGGCCGTGCATGTTGGTATGGTCTGATATCTAGGTAAAGCGCGGCAGAGATATTTAGGCTACGTTCCAGAATCGACCGCATTCACGGGTCTGAATGTGAGGTGCCGAGGGAAACTTTCCTGTAGAGTAATATGCTTGCTCTTTAGTTGCCAGACGTCGTCAATTTTCCCCACCTTTCTGCACATCCCTCCAGTTTATTACCTGTATATGGTAGGTTTCTGCTGGTGAACTGTTAGTCTCCGAGGCCCGCCCTCTCGACAAGTATGTGTAGGTTTATTGTTTTGGTGAGAAATTTAAGCCGTACGACGTCAGGTTAGTTACAGGTTAGTTTTTCAGGGTATTGTTGCATTCACCAGGTTTACCCCATGTTGATACGTTTACTCCATCAGACATCCACGATGCGCGTTCATTAGCATCAGATGAGATATTTGTTTGAGCTGATCTGTCATCACAGCACCCGAGCTAGCGTATCTAATTCCGCTTATGCCGGTTCTAGGGCCGTGTGGATACTTCATAGTCTTCAAATGAACATCTGCAGTAACATCGCGGCTGAGATACTAAGGCTACGTCTGAGAGTCCACCGTATTCTCGGGTCTTAGGTCTGAATCTGAGGTTCCGAGAAAAGCCTGTGGTTGAGTTATATGGTTGCCCTTTAGTCGCCATACGTCAGTTTGTCCCACAATTTATAACGTCTGAGGCTGTTCAATCTAATTAAAATTAAATCATATCTCCTTCCCTATTTGGATATGTCGCTTGAAGGATCTAACGGGCTTGCAGTAACTCGAGTGTCAACCAATCCTGAGAACGCTTCATAATGCTTGGAAGGGAACATTAATGATAGAGAATTTTTGGTTGGTTCAGTCGACTTAGACATGTCTTTTCATGTTTCCGCGGTCTCGACATTGTGGCACCATTATACGAGGTAGATATATGGACTGGTCTTTGGTGTAAACATTAGGGTAAACGGACAAGGTTACCATACCCCCCCCCCCCCCCCCCGACTGCAAGCGGATTAGTCCAGATGCGACCATGATGTCATAATGCGATCAAATATTCATGGTTTGGGCGCTCAGAACACCAAATTCAATTGAAATACTTAAGATTCTATATAGCGACATGTACGATTGGGGAGCATTGATAGGATATTAATTTATTAAGATTAGGGGTTGTTTGGATATCATAGTTTCACATAGTGTTCAAATGAACATCACATTCATAGCGTGACTGATATTCTGGACACGACGTGGAATTCATTTGGATAAAGAATAATGATCAGTGATTAAGAGTTTATCTATAGAACATATTTATGTCTTGCTGACATCGTTGAAAACTGTGTTTTTCTTGTATTTATTTCATACACATTGGAGTTGGGGCTAACTCTCATACGAAATAGGTGTTGCGATTATTGAAGCGGAATTTCTTTATGGGCGGCGGCTGATTATTGAATCTTGATATCGGATCTGACACTTGCTGATGATATAACTATTATATTGACAAATTCATATATATTGGATATTCCTTTTCGAAATTGTTTTTCAATTCCTTTTGTACAAAAGGAAGGCATTCGAATGTTTGTTTTCCTTGCTCAATATCAATAAGCATCACAGTGTAATAGAATGTTCCCATAATGTATATCTAGCTTCAATAATGGAACCAAAGAAACTGACAAGTATCCATTTTCGAATGAGATATATTTATCAAATTAATTTCGAATGAGATATATTTATCGAATTAATATGAACTGAGGTACATATTTTCAATATCCACCATCCACATTAGCTTTGATGCGGATGTTATACGAATTGGATCTTTGGATTATACACGCGAAAATTCTTTAACATATTACGGATAAATATTGAATGAGGAAAATCGACGCCTGTATTGAAAAGTTGGATGTATCTCCATCGAAGCGTCAGTTCCATAACAATAAAGCAGATGCTATCCATAAAATAGAATATAGTGTTATACAATATCCATAGGCGGGTGGCTGGATGGGCACAGGTTTCTGTTGCCTCAATGCATTTTGCCTCACTGCATGCATCATGATTGAAAATAGTTTGTAGATACAATGAATAAATATTGATAGTGTCTGCCTTTCGTTTTCTCTCAATACCTTTTCATCTAAATTCATTTATTTCATTTCATGTAACTTTCATTCAATTCATCTAGCTAATTAACTGGTTTTCTCTACTTAAGTATCGAAACATTGGTGAGACCTAAACCCATAATGTGAAGATAAACATATCATGACGAAGGACGACGTCATCATGGTAGATTGTGAAAGTCTGATTGTCTCGTTGATATTACTAGAAACTTTGAATCCATCTTCTTTCTGGATGTCCATAATTTCGACATGACTGATGAAGTTAACAAATGCAAGCGGCAACTTTATATAGACCCGTTCTTGGTTAATAACGGACCAATAGCTAGATTAACAAATGCGAGATTGACCACTAGCAGGTAGATGACCATCCTTAACCTAAGTCGAGCAGAGTTAAACATATTAAACACATGCAACAATTAAACGCAGCATTAAAAGGGTGGTGAAAAACGATGCCGACGTACTGACAAGTCATATTACCCCACAGACAAATATAGTGACTGCATATTTCTTTAAACATCATAAGAACCAAAAGTGACCCCTGTGATGATTTTTATCCCAACAACGCTTTTGTTGAGACTGTTCATGTGGGCATATTGAATGACATGACCACACGGTCCCTAACACTGACTTGAGCGATATCAGATACAAATATTTCAGAGAGACGATGTTATAGCCCTGTAACACTGACTATGCTATAAAGAATATACACTAGAGTTCGAAACAGAGACTTCATTTCAGAAGTATTGGAAGTTTGATTACTTGTTTTGCTCAACTAGTATCCAACCGCAAAGTGTTAAAAACTTAAGCTCTCTGAACCCAAGTGTGAATAACATATCGAAACGTAATCATCCCTACCCCCATTCCTTGTTTTTTTTTTGTTACTCAGAGAGCATTGCAAGAAGGCAGCATGCCACCTTTCTCATTACCATAGACGTCAACACCCGGTTCCAAACAAATACGTCATGCTATCATGGTCTTAAATACACACATCAAGAAAAAGTAACAATATACCCTTGGAAAATTACAACAAAAAATCCAGAGAAAAAATACTTCGACGATGATAATAACGACATAGTGACACCAACATTGAAGATAATCGGAATCGGATAGCTTTATCCGAATGATTCGTTCACAGACTCAATATGTGGTAAATTTTATGGAGTTAGGATTGTGGAACAATAAAATATTAGAACGTAATCACCCCTACCCCTAATTCGGCTTCATATTTCTCATGCTCTGGTGCCGTTAAACATGGCTATGCCGCATCCCTGAAGTGCATATTAGATGGTTACACCAGGTCTAGAATTAACTGAGAGACAATTATCTTTCACAAATACAAATCAGGCTGAATGCAAAAAGAGTTTCTCCAACTGTAAAACAAAAAATCAAGTCTCATTTCTAAAAAAATCGAGAAAAAATGTACCTTCCAAGTTATGACGTCATCATGACGTCAAAAACGTAAAAGGCGTACCTTGAATTACTTTATCTAATAGAACATTATTCTAAGGTCAGGTATGGGAAGTTACAGAGACTTTAGTGCAAGAATAAAAAAGTTATACGTTCATAAATACCCCTACCCCCATCTTAGAGTTAATTTTGTCTTGTTCAGACAGCGGCAAAAAAATGCATGCTGTGAACTTAGGCACCACCGTAGATGCCTACATCAGGTCTAGAACTGACCAGCAGATGATACTCGTTCATAAACAGTGGTCAAACTAAATCTACGCGGGGGGTGCTACGAAAACCTTATTTAGACCCCTTTTTGCGATTTGGCTACCGGGCTACACAGTGAACCTATCTCCCCTCTCCGACTGCAAATAGACGAGTCCAGATGCGACTATGGTGTCATAATGCTATTAAATATCCATGGTATGGGCGCTCGGAACACCAAATTTAATTGAAATATGTAAGATCCTATACAGCGACATGTACGATTGGGGAGCATTGAT
>JAVTVY010001864.1:0-35722 GCA_036873755.1 Hanleya hanleyi | reverse complement strand
TGCATTTGATAATAATGGGACACCATTGCAATTTTAGCTGTTGTCACCGCCCCACTCCATAGGAGTCTTTGGTTCCCCATTTGGCCGGCTTTGTCTTACCTGCTCGCTGGCCGACCACCCCCGATAAGCAGGGGAACATAAAATCGAATGAAAATCAATTTATTATATACAGTATATCGTATACGGTACATGTAGGGAGGTAACTTTACCAGACCGACCATAACAGTTCTGTGGGCATCTCTGGGAATATTTCTGAACTCCCTCTCAAATTAACGCCGGAGCTGTTTGTTTCGTGAAGTTGGCACTCTTTGAGTCAACGGTCATCTGCGTTTGAGTTTCAAGTCTTAGTCGCAATACAATACACGAGGACATCGGGAATATTTGAAACTGACAGAGAAACGCGAATGAAGTAAGGTTTTATCGAATATATAGCTTTCCAGTGACCTGGTATTCGCCTAAGCCACAACCCAACCCTGTCTTAAATCAACGAGAGTAGTTTCACCAGAATCGGCTAAGGTGGAACAGTTCGACTCCAATGGAAACAGTTCCAACTAACTCGTCTTGCTCGGGAGCATATCCAACAAATCTGTCTTCATCGAGAATATTCCCAGTCAGCATGTTAAAGTCGGAAGAATTATTCTATGAGGGCGCTTGTCTGTTGCCAGAAAAGCACAGCCCTTTGAGCTGCAAAATATTCGCAAGAGACAACATGGCTGCGAGACGACAAACTAGTTCACGATCCAAGTTGTTTGAATTTAATTTTGGTCAAAACCAACTTCAAAGATATAGGCCTATCGAGAAAACTGCTGAAAGTAGCATATCCGGAGCATCCCGGAACTTAAACAAGAGTCATGGATGTACAAATTTCCCACGTGTGATAATATCAAGGATTTATCAGTTACAGACAGATCGCAGTCCGGTAGCATGTGAAGTTTCTGACGTAAGCAGAGATCTCCGTGAAATGCGATAAGAAAATCGACGATTTGGACATGGTGATTCATAAGTAGAGAGACAGTAGATTAATTGAGGAGGTTGTGAGTCGAGTTGATTGTTTTCTGGATCTCGAGTTATTGCCAGTTTGCTCTGATGTGACTAAAATGTTTGTGCATGGCCATTTTCTGATAATCGTCATGTGTTCGTTTTCTTGTGATATTTATAGAGAAAATGGCGTTCCAAGATTCGAGGTGCCAATGTGATGACTAAGAATGTCCTGGAGATTATTATCTCTTCTCATAATGAAACTGAGGACGGACACGTATCCCTAATATGGAGAAAAATGTCATAGCTGGCTTAGAAAATAAGAGCCAGCTACTTTTAGCCACCGGACATTTTTAGCCTCCACACCGCTAACTGTTAAAATCTCGTTGTGAGATTCGACCATGCAGAGACATTCGCAGCGAGGGACACATCGTTGTGAGATTCGACCAGAGACATTCACAGTGAGGGGAATGTAGTTGTGAGATTCGACCAGAGACATTCGCACTGAATTACATATCTTTGTGAGATATTCGACCAGAGACATTCGCAGTAAGGGACATATCGTTCTGATATTCGAACAGAGACATTGCAGTGAGGGACATATCGTTGTGATATTCGACCAGAGACATTCGCAGTAAGGGACATATCGTTCTGATATTCGAACAGAGACATTGCAGTGAGGGACATATCGTTGAGATATTCGACCAGAGACATTCGCAGTAAGGGACATATCGTTGTGATATTCGACCAGGGACATTGTAGTGAGGTACATATCGTTGTGAGATGCGATCAGAGACATTCGCATTGAGGGCTATCTAGTTGTGAGATTTAACCTGGGGCATTCGCAGCAAGAGACTTTTCATTGTGAGATTCGACCAGAGACATTCACAGCGAGGGACATATCCTTGTGAGATTCGACAAGAGACATTCTCAGTGAGGGACATATCCTTGTGAGATTCGACGAGAGACATTCGCAGTAAGGGACATATCGTTGTGATATTCGACCACAGACATTTGCAGTGAGGGACATATCGTTGTGAGATTCGACCAGAGATATTCACAGAGAGGCAGCGAGGGACATATCGCTGTGGAATTCGACCAGAGCGATTCGCAGTGAGAGACATATCATTGTGAGTTTCTACCAGAGACATTCGCAGCGAGAGACATATCATTGTGAGATTCGACCAGACGTTCGCAGCAGGAGACATATCGTTGGGAAATTCGACCTGAGATCATTTCATTTATTCACCAAGATAAATTAATTGTACAATGTATAGTTGTATAATGCAGTTGGCGGGAATAAACCCCCGGAGGGCTTGGTTCTATCTCTGTAGAAACAATTCGATTATACATAAGAATATAAGTTAAAGCTGGTGAATGTTGATATAAATGTAAGCGGTGAGAATATTATATAAATAAAAACAAACACGTATCCTCGGACAATCAGCAAACTATGTTTGGTTAATGTATTGATACTGATCTAGCTATATAGGTAATACTAGAGCAGCACACTGGACATATCATTGTAAGAATTGACCAGAGACATTCGCAGTGAAGGACATATCGTTGTGAGATGCGATCAGAGACATTCAGAGTGAGAGAGATAGCGTTTGAAGTGTGGTGATATATGAGAATCTGGACATAAATGGAATACACTGTTAATAGTGACCTTTGTATAGCAACTTCTAATTACACAGTTGTAGCAATTGCGACAATTGTGTCATTAGCAGTTGTCAGGTCGCCAGCTAATGTCGTATAACTGCGTCATTAGCAGGCGACTATGCATGCAGAGTCAACAAATAGCTATTGTCGCTATTGCAAGTATACCAAAGATTTAGTCATACATAATGTGTGATATAATTTTGCCTCAAATAATTACTGCTTCCCAGTTGTGACAATAAGCGTCAACATGCTCGCTATCAGTCGCCTGCTATTGTAACAATTGTGATATTACCTGGCGACCTGACAACTGCTAATGACACAATTGTCATAATTGCGATAATCACGTCATTAGTAGTTGCTACAGGCCGCCCCTCTGCTTGTTAGCTGTTCTTCCCAAAACTCAATAAGAAAAATAACTCATATTTTCGGGAGTAATAGCAGATCGGCTGCTCATCGTTCCCCTAGGTTTCCGTAATTTACACGTTCTTTTTGGTTACAATATGGTCATCCAGTACTCACCAAAGAAATGTTTAGTTAATTTCATTCTAATTAAAATTAAATCATATCTGCTCCCCCATTTGGATATGTCGCTTGTAGGATCTAACCGGCTTGCAATAACGCGAGTGTCGACCAATCCCGAGACCTCTTCATAGTGCTTAGAAGGAAACAATGGTAGGGGCTTTTTGGTTGGCTCAGCCGAACAGACGACACGCTGACGGGGTATCTTCTGGTGTTGCCGCCCTCCCGCCAGGTTGGCACCATAATGCGGGGTAGAAATATGGACTGATCCGTGGCGTAAACCTTGGGTTAAAGCGGATACGATGAACCTATCCCCCTCCCCGACTGCAAGTAAAGTAGTTAAAATGCGGCCGTGATGTCATAAGACTATTAAATATTCATTACCTGGGCGCTCTGAACACAAATTCAGTTGAAATCAGTAAGATCCTACATAGCGATATATACGATTGGGGAGCATTGCTATGATATGAATTTATTAAGATTTTGTCATATGACTGGAAAACGCTACTAAAATATAAAGCAGTGAGTCACCAGTTAAATGAATATCGATATAACATGTATAAGAAGTTGTTATCCATAATAGCTTTATACAATGTCCAGATTCATTTCCAGCTTCTAAATGCCAATAAAACAAGTCATTCACAAGTGGTCCTTTCTGATTGGTAAGCAGAAGACGTGAGTAGTATATAAAGAGCATTAAAAGACGCACTGACCGGGTCCTTGTCCTTTGTCCTTGTCCCGAGTCGGGTCCTTTGTCACGTGAACGGAAGTGACCTTTGGCCCATGCGCATGCGTACTATACCGGTCGAAAATGGTGCGCCGTGTCAAAGGCCACTACCGGTCACATGAAAATGACCCGGATGTTGCACTCAGAGGTCAAAAGACCTCATTTGCTCAACCATGTCGCCAGTCCTACGAGCCTTCCTTCTCCTTACACCCGACGTGGGGTTAAACGTCTATGAGGATAATGTCACCATCGTGGAAGACCGGGATATCTGCTGGTCGGGCCCCGAGTCCACATCGAAAACGGTTACGATTACACTGTGACGGCTGGACCAAATTCAAACGAGTGTTGAGCGGTAACCTCGGCGGTAACCTCATCCACATGGAAATGCCATCTACGTACACCGTGGGCCATTCTTCGCACGGGTGGGGCTTTACCAGGACTCCACCAGAAGCTTCCCCTTAGATCCTGATCTATGGGCGACTTTCATGAAAGTGGTGCCTATTGTGGACCAGCTGTTTACACCGGACGATCGGTCAGCCGTCCAGTTGGCCTGGTCTCGTGCTATTGAAGACGCATTGACCGAGCCCAATGGGTCCATACTTCATGTAAGGATCACGAGACAATGCATACAATAGTCAAGTCTGGAGACAACAATCTGTCTAGACCTGTGCCTTTTCAGTGACACAAAAACCCAGACAATAATTCCTACATGAAGTATCGACCGACCAATGAGCAAATTATCAACCTCTTCTACAAACAGGACGACGAGAGGAACAATCCGATTCTCACCTCTGTGACCTACAAATATGTCCCGACTAAACTTAACACTCGTATTCCATTGTCGGATGACGACGACGCCATAGACTATCCGGATATGCTCAGTCAACTCACTGGTAATTGCACCCATACAACGGAGGCCGATACGGCGACAGAACCCATCCAGAAAGGAACTTCGACCCCGGCGCCTGATATTCACGGATATTGTCCGGTGTACTTTTCATGTTAGTTTCCCATGATGCACAATACTGATGGCTAATGAATAGGGCTAATTGTCTTTAGGTCTGTACTTACTTATCCTAAATCATGCCGCGTGAGCGATCCCGATCACCGTTCGCCAAGAATCCAGTCCCTACTGAGGAGGAGGGGAACTTTGCCACAGATCCCGAAGTGCCGCCCACGGAGGTGTTACCGATACAGCTGTGAGTACGATTTACCAGCACCATTGGTCTACCATCCGGCACTGTTTTCACCGTTATATGACACCTGCCTCCCCTGCTATGCCCATGCCATTTTTGAGAACCAAGCTACCGCCTTAACATAAAATCTTACCTTGAGCTATTTATTACAGCATATTGAGACGGACCAGCTCCGGTACTTTTACCCCAGTCACAATAGTCTCGTGTACGATCAGCCCTTTACCGTTACGGATCGTACGTCCCCGGACACGGTGCTGGCCTAACTGGAGACCTTGGATTCCTTGGAATGGGCCCAAAACCAAATGGCAGGTGGAGATGACGACAAACATTATTTTTTACGTGACTATCTGATCCTTTGATCTGAGTTCACGGACTTTTTCTCCCTATAAATACAAGGGAGGGTCACATCTCGTGCCATTTACGTACTGGCCAGGACGGAGCATATGATACTTGCGTTTCTTAGCTTCTTCTATGTGGTTCTGTACGTCTATGTGGATAAAGTCGATATCATGGAGTAAGCAGACATCTGTGATGCGGGTCCTACACAACTGCGACTGACTCACATTCGTCTGTCCCGGGACGGTTGGACCAAATTCAAACAGGTGTTGTCTGGTCAACTGGTCGGCCAACTCATCCACTTGTGTTACAATGCGTACGTCCGACGCGGCCCCTTATTTGCTGAATTGGCTCGGCTAGATGGGAGTAGAGTGCATTTTCCCTCCACTCTGTTCTATGATGCCGTGGCGGATGTTGGTAACTAGCTTCAGAGGAAGAGCGGTCATCAGTCGAGTTGGTCTGGCTACGTGCCATGGAAGATATTCTGGCAGAACCAAAGAAAGAAAGCAGAAAGGAACTCCGACCCCGGCCCAAGATATACCCGTTAAAAATAAACGATAGAGCCCGGATTCTTCATCATTCATCACCATGACGAGCTGAGAGAAGGTCTTGAACACGTTGTATTACATTCCCGACAGTTCAGCTGCCTATAGTACATTATCAGCCCTCTATCGAGCGACTAAACCCCAGGGGATACATCGAGCCCAAGTCCGAGATTCTTTAAAAAAAACACAAGACAACTATACCTTACATCGAGCTGCCCTCCGCAAAACACACTCGATGAAGAGATGCGTCAGATCTTAAAACGACAGGTTTTAAGCGAGAGTGAGAAACGGTACAATGAAATGCTTCAGCGGTACATGACTTGCATGGACCAATACACAACTCTCTCTCTACCTCGGCATCATCACAAGACATACCGGATCACTCAGCACCACTCCAACAGAAGAACTCAAGAAACAAGCTGGCCTTGCATTACAGCGGGTGAAAGACAATCCTATCGTGAACTGGAACGATAAAGGCGAACTACTGGTACAGAACCAGGTGGTGCCCGGTACCCACATGACTAATTTAGTGAATGAACTTGAAGCGTTAACGCAGGTCGCACACAGATCCTCAAGGATGGGAGGTGTTTTTCCGAGTCTTGAAAGACTTGCCTAACACCTTAGCCCATTATGTCACGCAGCTGCCGAATCCCTTACATCTTCCCGAATGGTGGGAGTGTGGCCTAGTGGATATCCAGTACCCTTACATGTGGCACAATGTGCAACATGATACGGTGTGGCACTTCACTCTTCCCGAAGGCCAGTACCATACACCCAAAATATTCATCCAGGCGTTGCGTACCCTCATCAAGCGCTCGAGCCCGGGAGAAATCAATATTTTACCGTTTGCGAATCTCATCCACATGGAGTACTACGACTGGAACCACAGGTTCCAGAGCATCCTCCAGACCAATGTGACCGTACGTTTCAGCATGACGCCGAAGAAGCTGTGTGAACTGGAGACGGATAACTATATCGGGCCCGGTCGGGTTCAGAGGAAGACCATGCTGAATCTTAAGGCTGGCTTGTATGAACTCTACGTCTATTCGGATGTGGTAAGATGGTCACATTGTCGGCGATATCGATGCGCCCCTGATACGTGTGTGCCCAGTGCAAGGGAACTACGGTGATCAGGTCACACATAACTTTAACCTCGTGCTTTATCTACCGGTGCGACAGACTGACGTTAGTGCCATCACCATCGATATAATTACAAGCGTCTAATCCGTCATTCATAATCCAGCCGTCGTCCATTAGAGAATATCCGCGTCCATAATCCAAAGACCTATTCCATATTCCAGTATTAGCACCAAATTCAAAAAGAAAATCATAGTATACATAAACATAGGCTTGTTTCCTGCAAGAGAGAAGCGGTCAACAGTTTTCAATGATGCCGGCAAGACATCATGATGTTCCAAAAATATCAAATCCGTATCGCTGATCAGTATTCTTAATCCATAATATTCGTTGTAAAGTCGTCATCTAAAGAATGATGTATCTCAGTCACGCTTTGATTGTGACTGTTCATATGAGTACCATGAGGATCTTGAAGTACATGGGTTCATACGGCCCCTAGCCCCGGGTTAAGCGGAATTAGACACAAGTTACGAAACGTAGCGCCATAGATCTTGCACGCTACGTTCGTATTTTGCTATCAGCATGCGATATGTATCGCCAAATTTGAGAAACTTTGAGTGGAGGCGCTTGGTGGAATAGCCCTGTTGTATAAGTTTCTGCAACAATGTTTTGTGACGTTGATTAAAATCATCACATTTAACACAGGATCTAGCAAATGCTACTAAGCGAGATATGTATACGCCGTATGCAGGTCCCACTGGAATATTACTATCCAGAAACGGACAACCGTACAACCTCTGGCATTCAAATTAGGAAATGGGTGGTCACACTTCATTTTTGACATGCCTTACGAATGCGATGCACACAGCTATATGGACTATTATAACCAATAAGCCGGGGATGGCTGTCCGTCTTTGTGGTTACACGCATCCAACGAGAACATGGGCTAGGGAACGTGTTCGGGAGCATCGTCAAAACGTTCCTGCCACTGGCGACACGCAGGGTGAAAGCGGCCGGAAAACAAGCTGTCCAGAGTGGGGTGCAAGCCCTGGGAGATGCGCTCTGTGGTGTCCGCGCCCGAGAAGAAATGAGACGCCGAGCCAAAGAAACAGGAGGTGTCTTGGTGGCCAAAGCACAACCAACCGCAAGGAATAAAAGACTTGCACCACCGAGACTACCCATCAGTCGACGACAGACCCAACGAGGGCGCACATCGAAGATCCGAGATATCTTTCCATGAAAATGTCCTTCATCCACTCAGATTCCTGCCCCTCGATCAACAGTGAATTTGATTTGCGCACCGTTCCGCCCACCCAGACCAGTGCCGAGGGAGGGAGGGAGGGAATTTGGCTTAATGTCACACTCAAGTTTGTTTCACTCATATGGTGACAGTCAGTTTGGTTGATGGAGGAAGACGGAGTACCCGGAGAGAACCACCGCCCTTCGGCAAGTAACTGACAGACTTTCACACATGGACCAGCTGGGCTCGAACCCGTGCCGGTTCAGCGGTGTGAGGCTAGCGGTCACCAGCGAAGCGCCTTAGACCACTCGGCCACCGAGGGCCCCGACCAGTGCCGAAAAGGGACTGTGGGTGGAGCATCTGCCGCTCTCCAGCATCAATGAAACAGGGTCCACCAGCATTGTGGATACGGTCTATGTGGATTTAGCCCATACGCATGTTAGAGCCTAAATCGTCAATGGGGATAGCTCCTGAATCGTCGAAAATGCAACGGTGGACCCGACGAATCTCTGGATGCACTCTGTTTCATCAGGTGGATATTTCACTCAGCGATAATAATCATCAGTGACTCGACCCACATCGTAACGCTGTTGTCGTATGGCCGAGAGGCTAACAAATCTCAGTTGACAGCCCACTTATTCTACCGGGACACAGCCCAGCACTTGGGCAAGGACAATGACAATACCATATAAAAAAAACCCCGGAAGGTTTCACAACAAACGGCAGCTCGGTCGATCTCATCTTGCAAGACCGTTACCTTTTGAACAAGATCCCCATCAAAATCCGACTGATACGGGCGCCCCCGACCTTTACCTTGATGGGCAATGGCGTAGATCGGCACGCTGCTGACCATCAGATCATAATCCAAGATGCTGTCCTGTATGCCAGAAAAGTGAAACCGAATCCAGCCGTGCAGTTGGGGCACCTCAAAGCCTTGGAGGGTAAACCTGCTCAGTAACCAATCCGACGTGTGCAAACCAAAGTGTTCTCGGTGCCTGCCGGGAACATGAGCGCCAACAAAGAAAATTTGTTCTTTGGGGAACCGCCCAAGCGACTGATTCTGGCCTGTGTGGAGAACACCAGTTTTAGTCAACCCGGAGAACCCGCTTGACTAAACATCTCAGCATCACTTTTGTGGCCCTGCATGTAGATGGACAGTAGGTTCCAGTTTTGCAATATGGAAAAATGTGCTTCCTTGATCATGCACCTGTTCGAAATAAATTTCAAACTATGTAATGCCGACTAATAATTATTCATCATATCAATTTTCTATGTTCCGAATATCACCATATAATAACTTCTTATCAGAACTGAAATCCTTGAGAAAAATTACAAACAGACCATCTTTAGTAGTTTTGGCAACTCACGCTACTTTGATGGAATTTTTCATCTGAAGTGCGACATCTTGTGTATCAAAAATTAACAATTTCAAAAATGATTTCACGTATTTTTAATCAACTTGATATATACACGTTTGCATAATACAACAACAGAAAAGCCCTAATAATAATAATCATGAGAAGTTTCAGTTTGATATGACTTGTTTATTTGACGATATTCAGAATTAAGTACCCATGGAAAAATGTTGTTGTTATTGTTGTTTTACCTGATATGTTTCTGGATCAGCTCCTTAAGGGAGTAAAGGACATTCTTATGGGGCTACAATATGGTGATTTGTCGAATCTTTGAAACAAGTTGAATTTCCTAACAAAAGCATCCAGATATATCAAAATGGGATAAAAATCAACAAAAGACACAACAGAACCATTTATGCGTTTTACTAGTGGTTCGATAGCGTGATAGGGCTGACCAAAACGTTGGCGTTTTATATTCGACGCTTGAAGGGTGCAAAGTGCTCCCAAGGTTGAAAATTATGCCTCTGATATCCCCCAAAATTCACGCTTAGTCATGCGCTTACAACAACAACAACAAGGTAACTTGTAAATGGCTAATAAATGAACCTCCAATAATATTCCCAGTCCCAACCCAGATTCCCCTCCGCCACCCTCTCCTAGAAATAGAACTGGAAAGGCTCAATTTATTTGTTATACCGCTAATATTTTCTAAGAAAGTGGCGTCCCCCTGTGTTTGTTATACATATTCAACAAGAACTCCATGTGTTTAGTTTTATATTGCAAAATAGGGAAAATTTGACCTTGGGAAGTTTAATTTATTGAGCATCAAGCAAGAAAAAGTTTAAATTTTCCTACGTATTCAGTGTCATGGCTTTTAAGTGATATACATGCATTTGACTGCCATATTTTTTAACGAGTATGGTGATGCCCCTTTTTCTTCATGGATCATCTTCTCTTAACCTGAAGATGAAATGCTGAAATTTAAAACAACACTCAACCTCTAAAAATGAACGTCCTCTACTGCCTTAAGTAAACGTCTATTTACGGGAGCTGCATGTCAGTAATAGATTATAACATTTTTGCCTTCCGGACATTCTTTTTTTTCACACCCAGCTTTTTAATCTCATTTCTTTAGTGGTGTAAATAGTCAGGGGGTAACACAGTAAAACCTGCTATATTTGCATGCTTGAGTCAACTGTAATTAAGAGGCATTTATAATTTATCTGGAAAAAAAATGAAGCTGTGCCCAGTGGCGATGTGTACATACCTTTGGGATGAATTTGGACAAGTTCAAGACACAAGGAGGGTGATCAGATAGAGTTCTCAATAGAAATGCTGTTTATATTTACTGGATAATCCCCTTAAGGATGTACGCTGATGGTAAACCGAAGTAATTAACTTTTTGAATAATGTGTGTTGTTGCATTCATTATTGTGTAATATGAGGAAAAACAAAGAAAAAAATATATATGTTGTGCAGTTTTTAGCTGTAGGCAAGGTTAAGTGGACTGGCCCCTCCTTAATTTGATAACCCAGAAAACATGGGGAATAGCCCTAGTTTTGAAGCATATACATTACAAATTCATATAATTAGTATTTAACTTTTTCTTATATTCTAACTGTTTGCAGATAATCACAATGTCTATCAAAATTTATCAAACTGGATGGATGTTGCTGTGCAAAATTCTCGGCTAGAAGGCTTTTGAAGGAAATCACTATCTCTTAACCTAGGAAAGGGAGATAACCCAATAGAAAAAAAACAGGCAAAATGGCTGCCAAAGCCGAAAACCACCAGCGGACATCCTTAGTGTCATTTGAAAGCTCAAGTAATTTCTTCAAACACCAGAGGACACAACATACTTGTCATCCATGTAGAACAGTTTCATCTGCAGTGGACCGACACATATTGGACTTTTTCTGTGTCATAGAGGTCAAAGTATACCCTAGAGCAGTTGACAAGGCTATACATTTGTGGCCGATTTAATATTACACTTCAAAAAGGTCTACTGTTGTGTTACATATGCGATCGTATTACATGTGTTTGATTTGAATTGGGGTCCGTCTGTGTGTCCGTCCGTGAGTCCGTCCATCCGTCAGTTTTCGTGTCCGGACTTTAACGAACAGTTTTTTCTATACATTAAAAGACGATGTGTCATGTACCACATTTGTCTAAAATCGCACTTTCCATGGCAACAAAATTGCGATTTCTTCTTGAAACTGTCATTTTCGTGTCCGGTCTACTAATTCTCAGGTTCTTCATTTACAATTTTAATATTTGGTCGGTACATGCATATTGGGGAGACGATGTGTCATTTACTGCATTTGTCCAATAGTGCAGTTGCCATGACAACCATCTGGCATTTTTTTTTTTTGAAAATGAAGCGACAGCCGTTCATGTATCCAGGCTACAACTCCCACAGTTGGTTATTTACAGTTTTAATATTTGGTGGGTAGGTTCATATTGTGCAGATGATATGTCACGCTCCACTTGTATCCAATGTTGTTGGTGACGTAGCAAGCGAACTACCATTTTTTCTGAAATGGTACTTTTATGTCCAGTTCACATCTCCTCCAGTTCCTTAGTTTCAGCTTCAATATTTGATAGGTATAGATGCATATTGCGAAGGTCATGTGTGTAGCCCCACATTTGTTCATCTCTGAGTCTCCTATTGCCGTGACATTTCTTATTAAAATAGTGTGTAGATACATAATACTGGCAGAATAAAAATGTCCAGTGTCTCACATTTATACATTATTATATAGTTGCCATCTCTGACAGCTATATTACCTTTTCCGGTTCAAAATGTCCCATGCATGTTGTTTTCGTTTGGTAACTCATTTTGCCACACATCATTGCCTGCACATTAACACGATAAAACATTAAACAGCCTTGTTATAAACCGGTTCTATCTGAATAACAAAGAGATTAAATCTATAATATGTCCTGAGTATCCCTTTTTTTTAGTTCCGTGCCACACAATTATAGTACAAAAAAGAAGAAAGAAACAGTGTATATTGCTGCTAGGAGTGATGTGTTACTGTATACCGTGTGGCTTGGGCTCTCAATTTCTGCTGATAGAGTTGGTTGTCGATTTCGCTTTGAGAAATTTTAAGCATGAGAGACGGGTATCGATGTACAGCCTCAGATGTTGATAATCTGGACAAGGGGAGATCAGGCAACCAGAAAACGCAATCTTCATACGGAGCCATGGAAACAGGTACAGTTTGAATCATGTATTCGTTAAAATTGCCAACAGTACACGAAATGTTCCCGGTAGCACAGAGTCCAATCCCTCACATATTAGTAGTATACAAAGAGTAAATAATGTCATATTGACCTAAACAATTTGCATATCGTGGAGGTCACGTGAAGGTCACACTTCCGGTCACGTGACCAGAAGTAACCCCGGGGATGCACTCGACACGGTCTCGGATAATGTAGGGCATTAGTACCTCGTGTCGCACTGCTAGGAATCCATATTGGCATCTATGTTGAAAGCACAGTATCACGCCGAATCTCCGACCAGCGCATGTCAGCTGTATGACTTTCATTACCAAGGAGATCAGCTCGAGAAGCAAAATCAGGAGAAACACCTCAAATTAGAAGAGACGCTCGCGGGTAGAATCAATACGAGTTTATCATCAGTGCCATCCCAGGTTCGAGCGTTGCTTGTCCAGTATCTCTCCGAAAGGAGATGTTCGCTTTAGATGGATTTTCTTTCCTTCAGTGCCGCTCTCTGCTGGTCTATTATTTAGGTCCGATCCGGCCGGTTTGTTTTGACGTACTACTAAGGTATTCCCCAACTCCGTGTCAACTCGCGAGGCCAGTCTAATGGGAATTTCTGCATGGTTCATGGTCTCATACAGTTACCATACATATTTTCATGAACGCCCCATGAATTTATTGAACGAATAAAAGGGAGTTGCAAAAGTTGCAAAACTAAACATCTACATTAGAGGAAAAACGGGAAATGACTATAGCCATATTGTAGTGACGAAACATTGAGTGAACCGAGATTTTCCCGTTTTTGTCCGAACATGCCTTGATTTAAGACAAGTTTTACCTATATTACTATTCCGTTCATAGTTACAAATTTCATTTTTTCGCTGCCCTCAGAGGAAATACTGCCATGTAGAAATTATTTTCCTACGAAGTAAGCTCTCATTTGCAAATTGTCCGGTAATGAATGAGTGGGTGAGTAAGTCCATCCGAATACTTTCGTCGGCAAAATAAGGAGAACCGTTGACATTAGAACCTTGAATTTTGGCATAAAGGTGCATTAGGGGACTGTTACCAGCAAGTTTCTGAGCTGACCTACTTTTGGTGAAAATTTCTGGTGATTTTTGATGAAAATCACTGGTGATTCTAACTTGGGCAGTGTCCATCTTAACATAGGCAGGATTTCAACTTGGGGTGGGGTGGGGGCGGGGATTTCCAAGAGTTCAGTTCGCGTCGGAGCCCTAATGCCTATCCTACTTCGTAGGTGTTATTTAGTCACACTACCATGTTTTATGTATAACAATTAACTTTTGCTGTGCTGGATCGTCACAAAATTCAACTACTGAACAAGTTGTTTGACAGTGTGTGTGGAGTTGTGTGTAACTATTCACGAATAATAACAACATAAGCGATTATCTTCGTTAGCGGTTTGCTGCCTTTGTTTGACGTCATCGTTTTACTTTAAAGTCCAAAATCAGGATGGAGAGAAAAAAAAGAGAAAAATCTTGTGATTTGAACCCAAAAGTTCTTCTTTCAATCTGTAATCTGAGACTAACCATTCGACCAAACAGCTTTTAAATTTTTTAGCTGAAGGAATCATTTGGCGAATGGTGGTGAACTACACCCTTACACATCATTCCAAGCGTTTTGACATATTTCTATATAATGAAAATAAGACACCTTTAACCAAAACGATTTTTCAGTATCATTTAGGATCAAACCCACCGAATCTAAATATCTACGACTCGTGTTGGTTAAAGGTATCATATTTTACATATGAAGGGAATTCCCTCCAAGAATATCACCAAATATTGCAAAAACAGCCAAATACATATTTTCTCATACTCGTAATATTTTTTTCGACTAATCTCTTCTCGGTGAAAAGTCAGAGTACAAAAAAATCAGTATTTTCTCTTAAGCTATTAACTTTTGAAGCAAACAAGAGGAAATTATATTTCGGTTTATAAACGCAGCAAACTAAGGATAACAATACGGTTAAACCGAACATCTTTGAAAACAAATAAAATGTCAGCTCTGGCTCTGGGAATTCCCTTTCGATATCGATCGTGCTGCCATGCATCTGGGCACAAGGAAGACATTTTAAATTTTTTTTTTTTTTTTTTTTTTCAGTTAAGCCCTGGACGTACCACTGGGCATTTATTCCCTATCAGGGACCACGTATTTACATAGAAATGCCCTTACAGGTCCACGTGGTCATGGAGTAGACAGGGCGTGGCTTGAAAAATGTGCAAACATGAGATGGTTTTCGCACTCTATCTGTCAATCAAGTGTTCCATGCGAACTAGACAGAAATGGGCGTTCCAGTATTGGCATATAGATTTGACAAAGGGAGGGCATTGCTCTGACGGGGAATCCCAATTCCGGGTTATCTCCCCTGATTCGAACATTTGCGCCCTGAGTAGGTACGAATTTGTTATTCCAATGTCAAAACCTCCGGTGAAGTTCCGTCCTGGTCAAAGGTCACGTCCTTTGCTCGTTAAGCCTTGTCTTCAGTTAACTGTCATCTCCGGGAATGTTTGTTTGGGGTAGGAGTATTACGGTGGGCATTTATTTTCTTGTGGAATTTATAGTAGACCAGCCACCCAACCCAAAGATGGCTAGAAAACTTTTTGATGGCATCGCGTGTTAAAAGCTGTCATCCAGGCTTAATCAACTCTACATGGTGTGCAGATAACGATGTGACCGGATGACATTCTCACTTTTGACCTTTAAAGTCATTTTTGAGGTCAAATAAGGATAAAGCATCTATTTTTGCGATATCTTCGTAGAGGAAGATTGATTGCGACTGATTTTTTTAACTTGCTTCATTTTTGTTCTGGTCTTACTTACTGGTGATTTGCATATTCACAGATGCAATGGATTATGGGACATTTCAACACTACCAGACCTTGGGGGGGGGGGGGCATTGTGGCCCCCTTCTCAAACTGTCTGTCCTATCTTCGGATCGGCAAAAAATTGGGAGCTGACACTCCATGGCTTTGTAGTTTATCATATTGGGGTCATGTTGAACCTATTTGCATAGCTTCGAGCAGAAAATCATTGGTAAATTCAAAATGGCGGCCATGTGGCGTATCAGAAAAAATGTTCTTTTCGTCATTTTTGGTTCAAATTCCTACTTTTCTGCGAGGAAAAGGGGACAAAAACTATTTCATTTTACATCAGATGATTATTTACTAAGTTATCATGCAGTTTTTGTGAAGAAAACACATAAACAAAAAAATTGAAAAATCGTCCCCAAAAAGCTTTTTTAGAAAGGTGAGTTGTCTCACCTTTATTATGGGATCTGGAAAATTTCTGATTTTAGGGTTGTCCGAAGTACACGTATAAAAATAGTTCCAAATTGTTTATTCTTTCTCAGACCAGAATAGTTATCCTTCAGTGGTTGACAGGCTTTGTAGGCCTATATATAGTCACTTAGCATGTATTTGATCCCTTACCTGTATTAAATAATACTCTGTTAATTGTTTTCCTTCAAGATATCAGATTAATACGCACTAAAGTATGGAAGCCTTCTGTGGTCACTCTTCCAAAGATTGACCTCAGCTAAGAGAAATACAGTTCAGGAGGCAACATGTACATGTGTAAAGAGCTGCCCTACCATAGCTCTAGGGGCTGTACATGTATCTATGCTGGGTCCAGTTTCTGATGAAGAGTCCAAGCTAAAACTAGGTCATCACATGGACTGGTGTTAGGAAGATATGTACATGTACATGTATGTAGTGAAATTAATGAATCAATTGAACTTAAACTTAGAAATAATACTATCTGACATGTCTGAGAACTGAAATATTCTGAGATGGATGTCTTGCCACTTGTTGTTTCATGCACTCATGTGTTCTAATACTTTCATTCAGTGCCAGTATCGGGTGTATGTAAAATAGTAGTACCACTACATACGGATCAGCTTGGTATTATTGCCAGTTTTTCGTGTGTTTTTGGGGGGCTTTTCAAACAAATAAATACTATTTTGAATTGAAACTCTGGGGTAGAAATCTGCTACTCAGGAAGCAGCTATTCTTTTGAGTTTTACTATCTCCACTATTGTAGACAGTCAATCGATAGTCTCTAAAAATGATACTTGAGTATCACAATCAGTTAAAAACTATTTTTCCTGTGAGCCATAAATTATAAAATACTAATTCACAAATAGAAGTACAGTGCAATAAAATCTAGATTATGCAAAGAATACATGTAGTTCACTTGCAATGGATTGTATCTGTCCCAATCCTCAATCAAGCAACAGCGTTTATATCTTCTGAGCCACTTTTCTATATATGCCCACGTCACTGTGACGTCATCACGTGGCCCCATTTTCTCATAGAGCTTGATCCAATGGTACAGTGTGGTAAGATTCAGCTCCCTAGCTCGAGGGACAAGAAAAACATTTAGGGAGAGCAATGACCCCAAATTAGTGAGCCAAACCAAAAAGATGGCGGCATCGTTTGTTAAAAGCTTAATCAACTCTACATGGTGTGGGGATTGGGATGTGATCAGATGACATTCTCATTTTTTACCTTGAAGGTCATTTTTTAGGTAATGAAGGTCAAGAGATGTCAAATACGGATAAGTCGACTATTTTTTCCAATATCTTCGTATAGGAAGAACACTTATCACATTATGGTTGGTAATATTTGATTAGGTGATTTGCGTATTCACGGATACAAAGCATTATGTGAAAATTCAATATAACCTCCACCTCTGATCCCCTATGGGTAAGTGTAGTACCCCATTGAGCTGGTTCTAATCCCCCATCCGCATGATCGAAACTTCAAACTTATCAGTTTTATAGCTCAACTGACAAAATTGTCCGTCAACAAAGGAAATATCTGATGGCGATCATGATTGTTGTACAGGACCGGGCTGTGACCAGCCGGAAGCTACACACAGAAACAGTTGTTAACATATATGGTATTGCTCTTGTACAAGTAGCTTGTCTACCAGTCAGATGCAAGATAAAGTGGTTTAGATATTCTTTTTGGAATTCCATAAAAATTGAGGGAGATGGGTACCCGTGTTCGTAGTCAATGGTCAGGATAATTACCCTTTACCAGGTGTCCCTAGCTGTTTGTAGTCAGATGGTCAGGAATATTACCCTTGACTAGGTATCCCTCTTTGCAGTCAGATGGTCAGGATAATTACCCCTTATCAAGGAACTGGCTTGTCACCTAACCATACCAAGGAGGCCTTAGCTTAATTTTGTCAGAAGAGTTAAACAGAATTTGATGATCAGACAATTACATATGGTAGTTGCTGGATGATTTCATCATTGTAGGAAACAAAATTTTCAACCAGGATCATAGAATTCAACATTATACAGCGAAGTTTGCCATGAAGAGATGCATATAGTCACTCTTTGGGACGGGTTTACCAGCTGATAGCTGAAGACAGATTGAATTGTCAGTCTGGTAACCGCCAACAAACAATCCTCGATGTGGCCTCTGGTACCACCAAATGCTTGGCGACTCTTACAAGCTCTCGTTGAATCAGACGAATTTACTATAACGGAGAATAACTCATTTGTTTAATTGTTCATGAGGTGTCCACGCCAACCAACATTAAAATTTCGAAACGGAATTGTCCTGGTGTGCAATCATGAGTCATGCTTCATTTTTGGATGGATGCCCAGAATGGCGCGACCACACATCCCCTATTACCGACTCAAGCACTATTCGATTCATGGATCGAAGAGGAGGGATGATACCATAGTTCTGTTAACTTAAAATCGTGCATGTGAGGTGTAAGCGACGCCAGACCTATTAGACCTGATGCCACCGTACTATGACTATTTTTTTTCTGCCACGTACCAGTTCTAGGAAATCTGCTGACGAATGTGTGAATATTGTAGAAGATTGCAAAAGCGCTTTAAGGTTCGCCCAAATAGCAGTTTGAAATCAGGTGTCGTGAGCGATAGATGAAGGGAGGGGTGAAATTTTGAATTCTTGGGGCAAGAGGCCTTATATGTTTCAACAAGTCTGCATAAAAGCCGTTGCCGGTATGCGAATTAGTACATGTTTAAGGTCAAAAAAATTGCATGTTGTTTGAGATAAGAAAAATGTTCTATATTGGACTAAATCAACGATTAACCAAATTTCTAAGGACATCTCATGGCCACCATTTCAAACCCATGTGTGAACCGTTACACCAAGGATTATGTGAAGTTCACTGCAATTCAAATAAGGGATGAGTTCCTAATGGAGGAGGGTCACACCAGAAGCTGTGTCCTCTCCCACCAGGCCTGGTAGGTTTAATGTCAGCAGCTAGAGGCTGTCCTAGCTTATTATTTTAGGTTTTATGTGTGGTCCAATGAACTATATGTGCTTCCACCTGTGCTAATAATGTTGCAGTATGAATCACCCTCATATTTCCTGGTGGGTCAGTAAATACAATATTTAGTGGATGTATATGACAACCATATTGGAAAATGAACTGGATATATCCAATTCACCCCAACGACTCGAAAATACACGACTATTAGATTTCTTGATGCTTTAATTCCCAGAAAATGTCTCAGCCATTCTATCCCAACAATATCACGAATTAAGTATAGATGCCTGGTGAAATAGGCGGCCATTATATTTTGACATTTTGGGGGTTAAATGCACAAATGCAGCTTGACATACGCCATTTTCAGAATCAGCAGGTCCAAATTTTGTTTAAAAAAAAGCATTATACCACATTTTACACACAAATGCCTTGATATGTACTTTCCATAGCTCTTTTCCGGTTTTGGGAATAGTAAAAAGAACAGATTTTCGACTCTGTTAGCAGGTACATGCTCAGATGAAGCCGGCGTTCACTTCGGGAGTGTCACTTCAGTGGCCATAAAGATGTCGCATGATGCCTTGCTGTCAGATGTGCATACGCGTAGCAAATGATACCGAAACTACATATATTATATATGGCTGCCACTTTGAATTTGTCACGATTCCAATCTGATGGATAAGGATCCACAATGGCCCAAGTGTGTTCAGATATAAAGTTGAAAGCTCGCATTGTTTAAAAGTTAGTAATCGCGTTGTTAAACAGCTACAATTAGTAGTTATATGTATGGGCAACTTTGACTACTTCAGATTAATTTGGATGACATTTACTGGGCGCCATATTGAATTTTTCCATAATCATTTGTACCAGTGATTATGCAAATATTTTCAAAATGAGCCCACTTGAACAAAATATCAAGTGTTAAAGATTGAGCCAGCTTCAATCTTTAATTACTAAGCTTTCACGAAAAGTTTGATAATATATCCTGATTTGAACCCACGTGACCTATTTGGCATAAAAATGACCTTTAAGGTCAAAAGCGAGAATGTCATCCGGTCACATCTCAATCCCCACAACATGTAGAGTTGATTAAGCGTGGATGATTGCTTTTAACACGCGATGCCATCAAAAGTGTTTTTTCATCTCTTGGCTGGCCTACTATTACTATTGGGTGTGGCACCTTGGTTTCTCTCACGCTGTACAAGACGAAGGGAAAGGTAAATTTCGCTGAAAAGTTCGGACTGCGCATGCGTAGTACATAAGACAGATGTGAGGTGGTCGAGGTGGACTATCCCCGTTCCGAATGGGTGACGGTCGTGTGAGGTGTCAATGTGTAGCACTCGTGGGGGAGCGTCAAACTGGATGGGTGTAGAGTGACAGTAATTAAAGGATATTTTAGCTTTGAGATGGACCACTTTTGGCTCGAATGGGGCGTGGGAGGTGTCATAGTGAAGCCCTCGTGAAGGAGCCTCCGACCGGACTGGTGAGTCGTGAAAATGACGTCATTATGCGCATGCGCAGTGAGAAAAGGACATTGGAATGGACGTTTTGGGGGCGAGATGGACCAATATTGGTCCGATTGGGTCGTGTGAGGTGTCCTGTTGAAGCACTCTTGACGGAGCGTTCGACTGGATGGAAGTGTTGTGAAATACCGTCCAGAATTTTGGAAAAGGGCAATTTTTTGGACGTTTGAGGTCAAGATGGTCTATCTTTGCTCCTAATGGAAATGCGCAGAAGCCAAGAAGCCAAAGGTAATGACGTCACAAAGTGCACTCAGAGGTCAAAGGTCAACACGCGCAAAGATCCCCTTTCAAAGGGGCAGAAGGCGACTACATGCCCTTTCCGAGCCTGGCGTTTACGCCCAGCAAGAGTGATCTGCCCCTGAATACTGCTTTATATCTCATTTGGTGAAATCCCCATGTCTCTATCCCCACTGGTTCTCCGTACAGGAATCCACTTCCGGTTGCGCGTGCGCAACCCTATTTCAGCACCCCACTTCACCCTACGGCAGAAGCCTGGGTCAACGCATTTCGTGAAATCCCCATGTCTTTAGCCCCACTGGTTCTCCGTATAGGTTCCACTTCTGGTTGCGCATGCGCAACCCTATGCCCTCACCCCACTTTACCCTCGGGTGGAAGCCTTTCCAATGCCCCTGCCCCTGCATGCGCTGAATGACGTCATTACCACGAAACACCCGTCCAGTCGGACGCGCCGTCCCCCACGAGGGCTTCACAATGACACCTCCCTCGACCCATTCGAACCAGTATTGGTCCATCTTGACCCCATAACGTCCATTCCAATGTACTTTTTCCAACTGCGCATGCGCAGAACTACGTCATTTTCACGACACATTCATCCAGCCGGACAAGAGTGCTTCATTTTGACATCTCCCACGACCAATTCGGACCAGTATTGGTTCACCTCACAACTCAATTTTCGTTTTTGGTTTCTCAAAATCAAAAATGGAAATTTGGCCGTCAATTTTCGTTTTGGTTTCTCAAAATCAAAAATGGAAATTTGACAGTCAATTTTCAATTTTCGTTTTTTTGTTTTCGATTTCTCAAAATGAAAAATTGAAATTTGACTGTCAATTTTCATATTTCGTTTTACTTCGCGCAAAAACGAAAATCAAGTATCGAAAATTGTCTCTAGTTGTCCGTTTTTCGTTTTTTTTTAAATTTTCATTTAGACATATCAATGTTAATTGCCCACGCGCAGGGGTTATATGACAGCACTTACGGTGCCAAGCGTAGAACAGAAAATGCAAATCGAGGCCGACTGCGCATGCGCAAGAACATGCTAGGTCCACAGACAGGTACGAACAGGTTGCATCCCGCTGTTCTCAATGATTTTGGCATTGGGGCTTTAGTCAATCAGGACACAGTATTGGATTTTCTCAGTTCTAAAAATAGATGTTTAGAGCGCTCTAAAGTGAACAGCATTCGTGCACACAACCGCTATTGATTATTGTTTTAAAATATAGTACTTATAAAGATACCAACAAAACATGTAATACCAATAAGAATAAATCACCGCGCTGATGGGCCGCGAAAGAAGCACACAACCGCCACGATTGACGCCGGCGTCTCATTGCTTCAACGCTTCAACTCTTCAGATCCACTCATCCTCCACTATGTTTGTCTCCCATGGCCAAGTTTACATGACTTCATTCGTTCCTGCTACACCATGAATCCTCTTACTGAAGTTACATGTACAATTCGGGAAAACAAGGCTCCATGGGTCGTACGCCTCTATCAGGCAATGAAACAATCCTTCCCCACTGTCTGTCCACTATACTTCTACTGAGTTCAGCAAATAGTTTCATTGCCGTGAAGAGCTGATCCATCTGCAATCACTCTTCAAACATCAACGGCCGGTTGAATTTCTCCTGGGTACCGCCATTATCTTCGTACGGGTCACGTGATCCGCGTGGTACGTTGCCAATCACGTGACACGTACGAATATAATGGCGAAGAAATTCATCCGTCCGCTGATGTTTGAAGACTGAGTGCAGACGGATCAGCTCTTCACGGCAATGAAACTATTTGCGGAACTCGATAAAAGCAGTGGACAGAGTGGGGAGGGGTTGTTTTATTGCCGGATAGAGCCGTACGACCCATGGAGTCATGTTGTCCCGGAGTGTACATGTAACTTCAGTAAAATGATTCATGGTGTAGTAGGAACGAACGAAGCCATGTAAACTTGGCTCCCACTTCAACATACTTGACATGACAACTGTATCTAGATAAATAAAAACCCACAAAAAAATTGTTCTTTGGAATACCAGCAGAAAATTTACAAAGACATACAATAGAAAACTGTGCAGTTAAGAAAATTCTATATTGTTCCTGTTACAACAAAGACTACGGTAGTAGAATATAAAGCGTAAATGTCTTGGAATTTAAGAGTGTGGAAATGAGGGGAAAATGTTCGTGGCATGACCGTTGACATTTTGACCCTTGACGTTTGAACCCGGGTTACCATGTCACGTGACTGGCGGGTGGATGTAAAAATGCACACAGGAAGCGGGTATGCTACTGGGTATGTCTTGTTCATCGCAAGATGCTCTCATGCGAAAATACTGACTTTAGAGGAAATTTCGCACAAAAATTGGTTTGACGTCACTTCCTCCCAAGACCCAAACTATTTGTGGTAAGATTATGACACATTAAATGTTTAGCTGTTTTGTCATTTGATAATATCATTACTAACGTTTTAGTGAGTTCTGTTTAATTAGAATTTATTGTTGAAAAAATTGTGACAGTAGCGAATCTGTTCTGTACAGGAAACAATATAACAAAGATGACCACATGACCAGTCCGAACCACTGCTCGTCACATAACACAATTTGCGTTCTCAAAAAATCTTTGGATTGCAATGGGGAACGAAGCAGCTTTTTTTCAGCGAAGTTTCGTTTTCTGTTGTATCCTCTTGGCTGGCAATATTTCCTACTTATTGAAACGCGTAATTATTCCATATCTATTGCTCTTTGGATATCACTCAGAATTTAAATGGATTTAATCAGTTTCAACACAGATATTATCAAAAAGAGTGATACCGGGTGCGTCTTTCTAGGCTGCCGATGGTCTGTATCAACGATCGCCGTAGCATGTTTAATTGCTCACCATCGTACAATAGATAGACGCACACGGTACGTTGTGACTGTTGTTATCAGTGATTAAATGGTAGATTGACTTTTTTCTGGGTTTGAATTGGTATTAATTTTGAGGGGCACTAAAAGCGTAATCGACAGTCTATAGGGATCACTTTGCCGCTCGACCATACAATATTACAGATCCATATTTTCGTCGGACATATTTCACTTTGAAGCGGCTAATAGGAATATATGGTTCTGTTGTGGTAGATATCAATACCGGTACTTGTTTACGTGTATCCTATTGTTGGGTGTCTATATACAATCGCAAGAAAGTTCATCCTGTTCATCCTGAATAATTCTAAAATTATTCTATACTCCCAATAACAGTACAATATAAGTAATTAATACTGAGACCACAGGAGTCAAACATACTTTTAACAAACTGTATCTAGTCGCACTTAAATTCTTTTATATTAAATATTTCTAACATTTTATAATTATTGGCAAACAATTTATTTTTAACATCTAACAAGGGTTTTGTCCACTGGGGTTTTTGTCCGCTGGGGTCCTACACCCAATTTAAGTGTGTACCAAGAAATTTGATAGTTTGATAGTGATTGGATATCTTGTGGTTTTGTCCACTGGGGTTTTGTCCGCTGGGGTCCTACACCCAATTTAAGTGTGTACCAAGAAATTTGATAGTTTGATAGTGATTGGATATCTTTAAGTTTCTCCAAGTCTTTTGCATTTTTCAAACATAAATTTGTAAACATTTGCAGACAATTTATTGTTAACATATTGTTTCGGTTTACACCAAAAAGGATATGTGACGTTTACATGGGAAAAACTCCTTAAGATATTTTACTGAACTATCAGCCTGGAAAAATTACGATGGTCAACCGAATAAAACTGAATTTATGATTCATCAAAATGTGCTCCCATTGCCTATTTTGGTATCTTTGAGGCATTTATGGAGAAGAATTTCTCTTGTCATCAAAATACACCTCAAACCAAAATCAAACTTTCAACTGATCAAACTTCCTATATGATATCCAGTGTGAAAATATAATTTTGATTTGAGGTGTCATATCTTTTTGTTTACAAAAGAAAAATCCTCCCTATAAATGCCTCAGAAATACCAAAACACACAAGAGAGCATATTTTGATGAACCATGAATTTATTTTATTCCACTGACCATCGTATTTTATTCCCAGGCTGATATTTCAGTATGTATTCTTCAAGAAATATATATTTTTGCAGATTTTGTATTGAAAAAAAAATCAGCCTTTTTACCGTCACACACAAAGGAGTTTTTCGCATGTAAATATCACACATTACGGAGCTTAAGGATCGTAATGGCCGACGACTATGTGACTGAGACAGTTTTGTACACCCCCTGATAATTTGTCTTCCGCACCAATAAATATTCAACATAACAATAATAATGTATATATTTTATGAAGGCACATGTCCTGATGAGTTCATTTATGTAACTTGCATAACTGTTGCTACTACCGTTTAGAAAATATTCAAAGTGAAAAATAAAAAATAAAAAAAATAAAAATAAAAAAATGAAAACAATAGCCTCTATTTTTCAATTGAAACTTCGTGTAACCCGTGATCAAAGACAACTAGAACTGGTAAACAGTGTCTCAGTTTTTTAAATTTTTAGCATTTTATCTAAAATGAATTGTCATACATTGAAAGTTGAATAATGCAAAAACTAAGCCGAACTTATAAAAACTGAGACGCGTTATACTAGATCACATCGTAAATAACATGCATGCCAAATTTCACAGGTGTAGCATGAATACTTTTCGAGAAATAAGAGTTGACAACTTTAATTTTGATAAAAAATGAAATGCTAAAAATCGGCCAAAATCCGTCCGGCTATTCATATGAATGAATAATTTCGACATTTCTCATGAATTCTGTTACGAAAAACATTTTGCAACCTAGTCGCCAGCCTACTTATTCCAGACATCTTTTGTACAAAACGTTTTCATTATTGTGGTTTAACTCCGATTCAAAGTTAGAAAACTTGCTAAAACTTTCACACCTGTGCTCATCTCAGTGTCTAACAGATATGTCAGACCTTTTCGTCCCAGCATGAACATATGCGTCAAATAATGAAACTTCATTTCAGGATCGTGCTTTTAGAAATTTCGTTAAATTAAAAATCTCAGAGTTCTGTAGAAAAAAATGATTTTGTGAATAACTTCAAGAAAACAATTTTGCCGACGATAAAATTCTTAAACGCATAGTTTGGTCAGTTGGTGCAAGCATTCCATGTGAGAAAATGAAGATAAAAATAGAATTTTGCCAGAATCCACGCATACTCACTTTTTAGCTGATAGTGAAATTTCAGGAAATGTTTTGCATATTATAGAAATCTAACTATCTCAGGATTTGAAGCGGCATTATACAGATATCTTTTCGCCGAACAGATTCATTTCACTACCGGAATTATGAAATATTCGTTAAAAAACGCTTGTATGGAAAGGTATGGTTTGAGCCTAACCTGTATAATTCACATATTACCATGGTAATGGTTATATTTGCATGCCGTAATGTAATATCACAGGGCTTATACCGTGTAGCAATGTAATAACCATGGGTATAGCTCCCAACGCATTCACTGCTCTACACCCATTTTGATGTTGGGCCTTGTCTGCCCCGAATTGATAACATCACGGGTAAATCCATGGGAACGTTCCGACTTGTCCTGACATGTGCAGACTTGTTCAGGAAATGCGTATTGTAGGTCTCAGTGACATTTGACATTTCAATATCATTAAATCACGTTACCAGAAGTGACCTTTGACCCCGTGCAACGGAGTTTCCGGTTGGGCAGATGCGCAGGGTCAAAGGTCACATCCGGTCACGTGATTTGATGATGTCAATGAGACAATGTGACGGACTTATCTCATTGATGCCGGAGAACTTAATCGACTGAACCCCATTTTTTTGTGAAAACATGGGTGTTAAATGAAAGCCCATGATAGCTGCGAAACAGCTCTCCTTTCGAAGTTGATAGCTACAGTCTGAAAACTTCCCCTGACCTTTCGGATGGGTCACTGTGTGATTGGTCGATACTTGGTGTAAGGACGCATTGTTGAGGCTTTTGTTGAGGCTTTTGTGCAGCTGAAAAGGGTCAAGTCTAGACGCATTGTTGAGCTCAGACAGGCTATTGTAGGCTTTGTCTCGTACGTTCTTACACCAAGTATAAACCGTGTGATTCGAAAAGAGCGTCCGTATATGTTCTGTAGGTGACCGCATGACAGACAATAAACATCACACTAAAAGTTATAAATGGAGCTCAGAATGATTAAACCAATTGTAATTTCTTTGTCTTTGTCTTTGTCGCAGATTACAACGAACACAAAGGAAGTTCTTGGAGTCATAAAATGTTCCCGTCGGGGTTCAGAACACAACTCAAGTCCCTTTTCTTCCTTGCGTGGCCTGTGGTAAGTATTTGTCGGACGGAAAATGTTTCGTTTGGTCGCTTACTATACAGCACAGCTAATGGTCTCAAGACCACTGCAACTTTATATTTACGGTCATTTGAAGAGAATGGTATCTTGTCAATTCCCTACTTAAATCTAGGGATTCATATTTCGGTTAGAAGTAGTTTGATTCAAGTGCGACAACCTGACAGTTTTGTTATATAGGCGTTGCCCATCTAGATTTTTAAGTAATGCGCGCTCGTACACTTGACGTCATACTTTCTGCCTTTCTTCTTTGCTTTAAGAAAGCAGATCTCAGGTACTAGAATACTCCTAATGACTGCGCAGCATTTCATAATGACACGAGTTGAAAGCATGAGTCGAAACCGTACACAACACTTCAAGCACTTATCACTTCTATTGTTCGTCGCAACAAAGGCATACACAATATCTTCATTCGTGTAAAGGGTGTTCAACGGATCGGATTTTTAAAAAAATTATTTAGTGAACTGAGGCCTAACACTCAAGGGGTATTCATTGATCTCAACCATGTATAATGACGTATCAACATCTCGAGTGTACTATATCTACCCTGTTTTGTTGTATCATCCCTAAGCGTCTCCGGACTGTCCAGCAACATGTCCTGGAACAGCTGTTTTCGCATCTTGAAAGTATTTTGAAGAGCCTCTGTGGGTGGTATCCCCATAGCTTCTTTCAGGTAACATTTGGTTGTCATGATGGCTCGGTGCGTGGGAGCGCCCTTTTTCCCCAAGCGGCTGTAGTTCATGACATGGCTGTTTTTCTGCTGTGTTTTATGTTATCATGCCCGGCGTCCCCGAGCTTCACAGCCTGGATATTCATAGCCGATGTTATAATACGATCCAAAAATGAGGCTTCCCCCTCGCATTTGCTTAGGATCCCCTGAAACCAGCTCTCCGCATAAGCGAACGAGCTCTCCGGATCAGTGGATAGGCTCAGTATCAGCAGTCTCTGCATCATCATCTGCATCAACGGGCTCATCGGTTTCTGGTGCTTCGCTGTATATTCTTCTCGTAAACGTGGGTCCGCACTCAATGCAACGATAAGCGCTGTTGAGGTTTAGACGTTGACTCATCTCCCGGGTTGCTCTTATGTAACGCGTGGATGTAACGCAGTGACTCCCGTTAACACCTGTCTTCACGCCTAATAATCTCAATGAGAGAGCTCTGCTTGGTGAGAAGTTCTGATTGGTGTAAATGATCACGTGATATCCCATGGAATTGCCACTAATTCATTGTAACACTGTGACGTCAGTCAAAGTCCGTCTTTCGACGCCCGTCACAACGCCTTAATTAACTTCCCACCTTTACGCCTTAAAGCCCGACGCACAGGAGAGCTATACCCCCTGAGCTAACGGCCTCAAATGCCTGTTGGCTTAGGGGCTAGCTCTCGTGTGCGGGCACTTTTTTGTGAAGCTCGCAAGGCCAGGAGAAAAATATCAAACTTGTTTGATAATTCTGTCTCGCGAGGCCAAATCCTCATCGTGTGCGACGAACGTAAGCTAACAGCTCAGTCGTATTATTCAACGGGCCAGTGAAACACATCTTATTTTCACTTGATTTATACATACGTCTGTTCAAAATGGCCATTTATACGCGAGCCCGGTCACATGAAAGATCATACGATTTTGAAGAAGCTGTTCCCTGAGAACTGAAATCAATTCAGTGAACCTTTTGCTCTCCGTGTTCGCTGAAACCAATCGAGAGCTAGCCCCTGAGCTAACAGGCAATTGAAGCCGTTTGCTCAGGGGATAGCTCTCTTGTGCGCCGGGCTTAACGCCCCACATTAACGCCATAACGCGGAACTAACCTCATCATACTCACACGCCCTCATACTTCTGCCGCCTGAACACGGCAGGCGAACTCTTCTGGGAATTGCTCCAAGGGGAACAACTAGGTCCTTGCACAAATTGTTGGTATGACTTATAATCCACATGGGCGTTGTTGGGAAATATTAGCTTCCTGTCGAGTATGATCAAGTGGGGTTCCGGGATCACCCGTCCCAATGAACCCCATGCAACCATTGATGGGTAAATGAAGGTTAAATGCAACATTAAACCACATTTATGAATGAATGGCATTGCTGTTAGGGTTGTCAGAGGGATATGCAGGGGCGTCGGAGGCAAATTCAAAGTGGTACGGCCTTACGAGGCAGGGAGGCTACTATCATAGCACTTTAGGCGAGGGTTCAGGGGCCGCCTAGGCCCCGGAAGCTCCTGGGGTCTAGATCGCAGGAGACACGTTCTAAGCGATTTCTGGAGAATAAAATCACTCTACAATGAAGTGTATTTTTAGTTCTTTTCTGGTCCTTTTACCCTGAAAATGCAATCGATGGTGGTTTTCTGCGATGCTAAAACATATATTCATACTAAAGTAACACAGACACATTCGTAACCGATCTAATTATTATGGGCAATGGGGTGTTAATAAATTCATTGCACAAGTAGCGCCATCTACATTCATAATTTAAAAGTAAAGAAAAAAAACTTGTGAGAAAAACCCTCTACCCCGAGCGCTTAAAAAAAAAGATAGAGAGCATTTGAAAAGTGTGGACTGATAGGATCTACATCAGAACAGTGTAACAAGTGTTTTCAGGTGGTACAAGATGGAACGCTCTATTGAGCTCTTTTTTAATGTGTTGGATTACTAAGTTATTGGCTTGAGTACTTAGAATTTGTTTGATCGTCGCTATATAACTGAAATCTTGCTGAACGTCGCGTTCAGCAATATTAAAAATGAATTAAACCGTAATTCTCTCTCTCTCTCTCCCCCTCGCTCTTGTTTTAACCATTGCTCATTAGGCCATATATTGTTTCAAACACAAGGTCGGGTACGGACCGGGAAAGGTAGCATGCAGCTAGAATCAACCTAGCGTGTATATGACATACATGTATTGGACAAGCGAACAACGAATTCGTATGGAGAAAATTAAATTCTTGTTTCGTTCTAGTTTTTTTTTTTTTTTTTCTTCTTCTTTCTTTCGTCGTTTTTTTTTCTTTCTTTCTTTCGTTTTTTTTCCGCGCAAAAGTGGTACGGCCATGGCCGTACCTGCCGTACCGCTTCCGACGCCCTTGATATGGACTATTACAGTTTTACACTGTCTGGTCGTGCTCATGTGAATTTTCCCTCTTTTTATTTCATGTCACAACTACACTGTCCAATTGATGCTGATATCACTGGCAATATGTAGATGCTGGTATTGATGTTTACGTTTATGATTGGACCAGTAAGTCTGATGTTCTGTGGACATCTGAGCCTAGAAGAACTTGACGGCGTGGCTCTGGCCATCTCTGTAAGTATGTTATTACGTTATGTCGATGACGACCGTGTAGCATAGTCCAGGATCACCAATCCACGTGATTCCAATGCACTCCTACAGAGACTGATTGAAGAGGCCAAACAATTTTTCACATACCGATGCATTACAAACAAGAACAGCTCTTACTTTAAGAACAGAGTAAAACCCAATGTCAGTAAACTCATTATATCTGACTTCAGCTCTGTATAAATCTCGTGCGAATTTCAAACTACATGTGTCAGCCAATCTAGTGGCTGACTTGGTGAAACGAATTTCAAAATCACGCCCACAGTAATTACACACGGTAGCACGTGGACCAAGAAGATAAACATTATCGGGAAACATATCCAAATGTGGCATTATTTCCAGACAGTGTGCGTGAACATCAAATGGTTTACTCCCACTTTGTCAGTCGGTAGAAAATATCAAATGATCGCGCCTTGCGAAGGTGCTAATATCCATGAACTAAACGTCAATCATTGTCAAAGTGAAAAGGCAGAAATTGTCGTGATTGACTTATTATGGAATCTCGAAGAATATCGGCGAATATTTCGCACGAAATTTTCGTAGTTTACGTCTAGATGGTTAGATGGTATTTCCCTGATTTACCATCTTGGTTTACCTAGATTGAGTAAAACCTGATTTATAATTGTAGATTTGCAGCAAGGTAGGATACAAGCTTCTAGTCCGTCATTCAGTATTCAGCTGTCGTCCATTAAATAATCTCCGCGTGCATAGTCCAAAAACCTAATTAATTCATGTAACAACATTAGCACCAAATTCAAAAATACAATCATAGTCTACATAAACATATACTAGCTTCCTACAAAAGAGAGAATCGTCAGCAGTTTCCAACGATGCCGGGAAGACCTCATTTTGTTCCAAAACTATCAAATCCATATCGCTGATCTGCATTCTTAATCCATTTTTTTTTGTACAGTCGTTATCTGGAGAACGACATATCTCAGTCACGCTTTAATTGTGAGTGTTCATATGAACACCATGAGGATCTTGAAGTACATACGGTCCCTAGCCCCGGGATAAGTGGAATATGACATAAGTTACGAAACGTAACGCCACAGAGACCGACCTCACAGTTCCCAATGCAATGGGAGAATTAATTTCACACTATTACTCGAATCTTTTTTTTTTCAATAGAAATAACATAGAAATAAATAAAATCCACCAAACACACCAATATTTTGACTAATTCTCTCAATTTTCCTGTCATTTCTTTGTTAAAGGAGAAAAAACCAAGTGACTAATGTATACACTGAATGAAAGATCTATCTCCTCCGTATCGAAACATGTAAGCAAATAATTTTTTGTGATTTTTTTCCGCTGGATTAAATCGGCGTTCAACCTGCGCATCGTTGTCTCTCAAGCGTGCCGCCATTTTGGCTCGGCTCATCTAAGCGTGTGACGTCACCCAGGCCTGTAGTGGGGAAGGCGAAAATATGATGACCTTGCATGGAGATATATTAAAAACTAAGCCTTTCTTACATTGGCACTTATGAATCTGTCCACAGGCTCCAGTTTTTGATGTTTCGATATGAATAGATCGGCGGTAAAAAAATCGCAAAAAATATTTGCTTACATTTTTTGATACAGGGGAGATCAAACTTTCGTTCAGCGTATACTTAGTCACATGTTTTCTTCTCCTTTAAAACGAGACGGGTGATCCCCATGCTGATGGGTATCAATAACGAAAGGTAATGCGATGACGGGTTACCTTCTCAAGGAAGAAGCAATGAGGACAAGGGTCGAGCAAAGGGTAAAGGGATGACCGAAAATGGGCAAGGGAGGAGCAAAACAGGTGAAGGGAGGAGCAAATAGGTCGGAGGAGCAAGATCAGAGTACAAGAACATAACACTCGACCCAATCAGAATCATGTGTACGACCATCATGTTTGATCACGTGATTATTTGTAAAGATGTTTCATCAAGGGGTTATTGGGGCTATTAAACACTACATAATTCTGGGAATGGACCTCACTTCTCTTAGGGAATTGATAATACAGCAAGATGTTATTCATGTATATATTGATGAAATCAAATTACGGAAGAGGTGAAGTGGATCATTCGAGCTAACCAAATCATCCGTGTGTTAGCCATAGGAACTGCCAAAGAGAAAGTAATTTCCACGATACTAAACTTCCTGAGCAACATCAGATATAGCCTACGATATTTATTAACGATTTGGAAATTATTTTGTTTATATGTATCCATTGGATTATATTATAAAAAGTAATTATGGATGTGAATATTCCTTCCCTTATTCACTCGCTTATATACATATATATCCATAGTGGATGCAATAATCGACGGCACAGGTTCATGTTGCTTCAATGCCTTCTACTGAGAAGCAACAGAAACTTGATAATGTGGTGTATAGCACTGTAATATCACTTATCTTTATTGCACCATGTTAGCGTTACCAAACAATATACGTTTACTCTTCATTAGATTGCAAAGAGAAATTGTCTCCAACAGAGTACTCTTTAGAAGAATGGACTATGTTTGGCAAACCGATTTAGTTGATCTAGCGTTATCAGTTAATAACAATAAAAACAACAGATACATTTTAACGTGTATTCTCAAAGTATGCGTGGGCAACACCTGTCAAAAATGAAACCTGCTATTTCATTATCCAGGCTTTCCTCTTTATTTTCGAAGAAGGTCGAAAACCATTATATCTGCAAACTGACGGAGGTACTGAATTTCTCAACAAGAAATTTCCAGCTTATCTCAAATCAAAATGTATCGCAGTATACCACACTTTCGACCAGAGGAAGGCATCCGTTGTAGAAATGTTTAATCGAAGGAAGAAAACACGACAATTTAAATATTTACCGTTAAATTACGCGCCAATATTTAAACGTTTCAATTAGCGAAGGGATACAGTCATTCCTATCATCGTAGAATTAAAATTACCCCCGATGAAGTAAACGCTAACAAAGAAGTTCGATTTGATTTATATGGACCTAAATATAAGTTCAAATTCAGCGGTCAAGTTCAAATTAGTAAAGTTAAGACTTTTCGAAAAGATCACTTACCAAATTGGAAACGACATGGAGAACATAAAAAAGATATCAGCGGTTCATATTTGATTTACATTGTAATCATCACTTTAACAACAGACATTGGCTCAGAAAGACGTCGTAAAAACCCTCCACAGTAAACGTTGGGTCGGAAAGTTGTGTAGAACTCATCATGGAATCTAGGAGCCGGTAGAAACTAGAAAGAATTGTAATACCATCAACCAATCAGAGATGAAAGTTGTTCTTATATGTATAACGAACGATACTATGTGTTATTTTATTCGCCAAATAAACTTGGACTATTGGGCTGATAAGAATGGGTCTACGAACCTTCGACAAGAAAACAAGCTACGATAAAAGGAATCGCCCTTAACATATTTCAATAAAAAATTCTAAAAGCGGGGACGATCTAATTCTAATAACATTAGAACCAAATTAAAAAGAAAAAAACAACTTTTTACTCCTCCCCTGTTCTTCTTGTGCCTCCCTTGACCCTTTTACTCCTCTCTTGCCCTGTTGCTCCTCCCTTGACCCGTTTACTCCTCCCGTGCCCCTGTTGCTCCTCCCTTCACCCGTTTACTCCTCCCTTCACCCGTTTACTCCTCCCTTGCCCTGTTGCTCCTCCTTTGAGCCTTTTACTCTTTCCTTGCCCTGTTGCTCCTCCCTTGTCCCAGATATGAACCTGAACCTCATTATGACCATACGGCTTGTACACTACTTATGCTTTAATTTCAGGCAGAAAATAGAATTCATCGAACTTTATCGAAACAAACATCTACTGCTACCAGATATATGAGTCTGTCCAAAGTTTTTTGTCCATCTACGCGAACATACATCTGTGAATGTGACAGTTGGAGCAGAATTTTGTTATTAGCATAACACATGATTAAATTTGAGCATGTATAGTTTCATGGAGTTCCAATATCCAGTTAAATTATTGTATTGCTTCACATACTCTAAAATCGATATCCGTCGGATTTGACATCTCTATATATATGAACGATGTCTTGTACAATCTGACTGACACAATTGCCAGAATGTGTACGTCACTATACTAGTGTTTCCAGGACCATATCGAACATTGCTGGATCTCGGTCCAGGTGTATAGATTGTACGTTATATAATCAGTTCGGCTAAACCGGTTCCAGTCGACTGTGCGTCTCACATCGCCTTAAATGAAGCTCAATAGTTGCACGTAAACACTAATCGATAGTACACCGTCTCTAGCGAGCTGTACGGTGAATACAGAGCAAATAAAACTAAATGTTATACAAATGCCATCTCTCATGCAACAATGATAGACGGGATCAGTTGGGGAGTTTATACCGATGTTACGATTTCGATTTTGTGTTTCAGCTGATTAATGTCTCTGGAGTCGCTGTTTGTATCGGACTATGTACTGCCTGTGACACGTTATTCTCCCAGGTATGTTAAATGTGGCGGTAATCATGTTTTTCTAGCAACATGGTTAGAGTTGTCAAGTTGTTGAAGTGAAAGTTGTTCATGATCCAATTTATATACTGATGATTTCAATTAGCAATTTAGTTGAAGCCTATCTATAAGCTAACCCCAGAAGGATACATCTGGAACGTGTTCCAGTAATCGGCAATAATCACCGTTTCTGTTTCAGGCTTTTGGTAGCCGTAAGAAGACCCTGCTCGGAATTTATCTTCAGAGAAGTAAGTTTGATGAACAATAAATTGTACCGTAGGTAATTTGATGGTTTAATTTATCTCATATAATGAACGCGTTTGAATTAGTATAACAAATACTATTTGACGCTTCTGTATGGTGCCAGGTGTTATTATTATTTGGCAAATGGGTCTTGTCAGTCAGTCTTGTACTTGTTGCTCCTACTTTGCCCTGTTGCTCCTCCCTTGCCTTCTTTACTCCTCCCTTGTTCTTGTTGCTCCTCCCTTGGCCTGTTGCTCCTCCCTGACCCCTTTACTCCTCCCTTGTTCTTGCTGCTCCTTCCCTGACTCTTTCACTTCTCCCTTGATCTTGTTGCTCTCCCTTGACCCTTTTACACCCCCCTTGGCTTGTTGCTCCTCTCTTGATCCCTTTCATCTTCCCTTGTTCTTGTTGCTCTTCCTTTGCCCTGTTGCTTCTCCCTGGACCCTTTTACTCCTCCCTTGGCCTGTTGCTCCTCCCTTGACCCCTTTACTC
>JAVTVY010001863.1:0-32589 GCA_036873755.1 Hanleya hanleyi | reverse complement strand
GTTTATGACTAGTTAAATGGTGGAGAATGAATCGTTCCCTTAGATTCGGGCCTCTAAGACATGTGTTCTTACACATCATTATGATTGTAGTTTATGACTAGTTAAATGGTGGAGAATGAATCGTTCCCTTAGATTCGGGACTCTAAGACATGTGTTCTTACACATCATTATGATTGTAGTTTCTGACTGGTTAAATGGTGGAGAATGAATCGTTCCCTCAGATTCGTGCCTCTAAGACATGTGTTCTTACACATCATTATGATTGTAGTTTATGACTAGTTAAATGGTGGAGAATGAATCGTCCCCTTAGATTCGGGCCTCTAAGACATGTGTTCTTACACATCATTATGGTTGTAGTTTATGACTAGTTAAATGGTGGAGAATGGATCGTTCCCTTAGATTCGGGCCTCTAAGGCATGTGTTCTTACACATCATTATGATTATAGTTTATGACTGGTTAAATGGTGGAGAATGAATCGTTCCCTCAGATTCGGGCCTCTAAGACATGTGTTCTTACACATCATTATGATTGTAGTTTATGACTAGTTAAATGGTGGAGAATGAATCGTTCCCTCAGATTCGGGCCTCTAAGACATGTGTTCTTACACATCATTATGATTGTAGTTTATGACTAGTTAAATGGTGGAGAATGAATCGTTCCCATAGATTCGGGCCTCTAAGACATGTGTTTTTACACATCATTATGATTGTAGTTTATGACTGGTTAAATGGTGGAGAATGAATCGTTCCCTCAGATTCGGGCCTCTAAGACATGTGTTCTTACACATCATTATGATTGTAGTTATGACTAGTTAAATGGTGGAGAATGAATCGTTCCCATAGATTCGGGCCTCTAAGACATGTGTTCTTACACATCATTATGATTGTAGTTTATGACTAGTTAAATGGTGGAGAATGAATCATTCCCTTAGATTCGGGCCTCTAAGACATGTGTTCTTACACATCATTATGATTGTAGTTTATGACTGGTTAAATGGTGGAGAATGAATCGTTCCCTCAGATTCGGGCCTCTAAGACATGTGTTCTTACACATCATTATGATTGTAGTTTATAACTAGTTAAATGGTGGAGAATGAATCGTTCCCTCAAATTCAGGCCTCTACGACATGTGTTCTTACACATCAATATGATTGTAGTTTATGACTAGTTAAATGGTGGAGAATGAATCGTTCCCTTAAATTCGGGTCTCTAAGACATGTGTTCTTACACATCATTATGGTTGTAGTTTATGACTAGTTAAATGGTGGAGAATGAATCGTTCCCTTTAGATTCGGGCCTCTAAGGCATGTGTTCTTACACATCATTATGATTATAGCTTATGACTGGTTAAATGGTGGAGAATGAATCGTTCCCTCAGATTCGGGCCTCTAAGACATGTGTTCTACACATCATTATGATTGTAGTTTATGACTAGATAAATGGTGGAGAATGAATCGTTCCCTCAGATTCGGGCCTCAAGACATGTGCTCTACACATCATTAAGGATTGTAGTTTATGACTAGTTAAATGGTGGAGAATGAATCGTTCATAGATTCGGGCCTCTAAGACATGTGTTCTTACACATCATTATGATTGTAGTTTATGACTAGTTAAATGGTGGAGAAATGAATCGTTCCTCAGATCCGGGCCTCTAAGACATGTGTTCTTACACATCATTATGATTGTAGTTTGTGACTGGTTAAATGGTGGAGAATGAATCGTTCCCTCAGATTCGGGCCTCTAAGACATGTGTTCTTACACATCATTATGATTGTAGTTTATGACTAGTTAAATGGTGGAGAATGAATCGTTCCCCTAGATTCGGGCCTCTAAGACATGTGTTTTTACACATCATTATGATTGTAGTTTATGACTGGTTAAATGGTGGAGAATGAATCGTTCCCTCAGATTCGGGCCTCTAAGACATGTGTTCTTACACATCATTATGATTGTAGTTTATAACTAGTTAAATGGTGGAGAATGAATCGTTCCCTCAAATTCAGGCCTCTAAGACATGTGTTCTTACACATCAATATGATTGTAGTTTATGACTAGTTAAATGGTGGAGAATGAATCGTTCCCTTAAATTCGGGTCTCTAAGACATGTGTTCTTACACATCATTATGGTTGTAGTTTATGACTAGTTAAATGGTGGAGAATGAATCGTTCCCTTGGATTCGGGCCTCTAAGGCATGTGTTCTTACACATCATTATGATTATAGTTTATGACTGGTTAAATGGTGGAGAATGAATCGTTCCCTCAGATTCGGGCCTCTAAGACATGTGTTCTTACACATCATTATGATTGTAGTTTGTGACTGGTTAAATGGTGTAGAATGAATCGTTCCCTCAGATTCGGGCCTCTAAGACATGTGTTCTTACACATCATTATGATTGTAGTTTATGACTAGTTAAATGGTGGAGAATGAATCGTTCCCTCAAATTCAGGCCTCTAAGACATGTGTTCTTACACATCAATATGATTGTAGTTTATGACTAGTTAAATGGAGGAGAATGAATCGTTCCCTTAAATTCGGGCCTCTAAGACATGTGTTCTTACACATCATTATGGTTGTAGTTTATGACTAGTTAAATGGTGGAGAATGAATCGTTCCCTTAGATTCGGGCCTCTAAGACATGTGTTCTTACACATCATCATGATTATAGTTTATGACTGGTTAAATGGTGGAGAATGAATCGTTCCCTCAGATTTGGCCCTCTAAGACATGTGTTCTTACACATCATTATGATTGTAGTTTATGACTAGTTAAATGGTGGAGAATGAATCGTTCCCTTAGATTCGAGCCTCTAAGACATGTGTTCTTACACATCATTATGATTGTAGTTTATGACTAGTTAAATGGTGGAGAATGAATCATTCTCTTAGATTCGGGCCTCTAAGACATGTGTTCTTACACATCATTATGGTTGTAGTTTATGACTAGTTAAATGGTGGAGAATGAATCGTTCCCTTAGATTCGGGCCTCTAAGGCATGTGTTCTTACACATCATTATGATTATAGTTTATGACTAGTTAAATGGTGGAGAATGAATCGTTCCCTCAGATTCGGGCCTCTAAGACATGTGTTCTTACACATCATTATGATTGTAGTTTATGACTAGTTAAATGGTGGAGAATGAATCGTTCCCTCAGATTCGGGCCTCTAAGACATGTGTTCTTACACATCATTATGATTGTAGTTTATGACTAGTTAAATGGTGGAGAATGAATCGTTCCCATAGATTCGGCCCTCTGAGACATGTGTTCTTACACATCAGTATGATTGTAGTTTATGACTAGTTAAATGGTGGAGAATGAATCGTTCCCTTAGATTCGAGCCTCTAAGACATGTGTTCTTACACATCATTATGATTGTAGTTTATGACTAGTGAAATGGTGGAGAATGAATCGTTCCCTCAGATTCGGGCCTCTAAGACATGTGTTCTTACACATCATTATTATTGTAGTTTATGACTAGTTAAATGGTGGAGAATGAATCGTTCCCTTAGATTCGGGCCTCTAAGACATGTGTTCTTACACATCATTATGATTGTAGTTTATGACTAGTTAAATGGTGGAGAATGAATCATTCCCTTAGATTCGGGCCTCTAAGACATGTGTTCTTACACATCATTATGATTGTAGTTTATGACTGGTTAAATGGTGGAGAATGAATCGTTCCCTCAGATTCGGGCCTCTAAGACATGTGTTCTTACACATCATTATGATTGTAGTTTATAACTAGTTAAATGGTGGAGAATGAATCGTTCCCTCAAATTCAGGCCTCTAAGACATGTGTTCTTACACATCAATATGATTGTAGTTTATGACTAGTTAAATGGTGGAGAATGAATCGTTCCCTTAAATTCGGGCCTCTAAGACATGTGTTCTTACACATCATTATGGTTGTAGTTTATGACTAGTTAAATGGTGGAGAATGAATCGTTCCCTTAGATTCGGGCCTCTAAGGCATGTGTTCTTACACATCATCATGATTATAGTTTATGACTGGTTAAATGGTGGAGAATGAATCGTTCCCTCAGATTCGGGCCTCTAAGACATGTGTTCTTACACATCATTATGGTTGTAGTTTATGACTAGTTAAATGGTGGAGAATGAATCGTTCCCTTAGATTCGAGCCTCTAAGACATGTGTTCTTACACATCATTATGATTGTAGTTTATGACTAGTTAAATGGTGGAGAATGAATCGTTCCCTCAGATTCGGGCCTCTAAGACATGTGTTCTTACACATCATTATGATTGTAGTTTATGACTAGTTAAATGGTGGAGAATGAATCGTTCCCTCAGATTCGGGCCTCTAAGACGTGTGTTCTTACACATCATTATGATTGTAGTTTATGACTAGTTAAATGGTGGAGAATGAATCGTTCCCTTAGATTCGGGCCTCTAAGACATGTGTTCTTACACATCATTATGATTGTAGTTTATGACCAGTTAAATGGTGGAGAATGAATCATTCCCTTAGATTCGGGCCTCTAAGACATGTGTTCTTACACATCATTATGATTGTAGTTTATGACTGGTTAAATGGTGGAGAATGAATCGTTCCCTCAGATTCGGGCCTCTAAGACATGTGTTCTTACACATCATTATGATTGTAGTTTATGACTAGTTAAATGGTGGAGAATGAATCGTTCCCTCAGATTCAGGCCTCTAAGACATGTGTTCTTACACATCATTATGATTGTAGTTTATGACTAGTTAAATGGTGGAGAATGAATCGTTCCCTTAAATTCGGGCCTCTAAGACATGTGTTCTTACACATCATTATGGTTGTAGTTTATGACTAGTTAAATGGTGGAGAATGAATCGTTCCCTTAGATTCGGGCCTCTAAGGCATGTGTTCTTACACATCATTATGATTATAGTTTATGACTGGTTAAATGGTGGAGAATGAATCGTTCCCTCAGATTCGGGCCTCTAAGACATGTGTTCTTACACATCATTATGATTGTAGTTTATGACTAGTTAAATGGTGGAGAATGAATCGTTCCCTCAGATTCGGGCCTCTAAGACATGTGTTCTTAGACATCATTATGATTGTAGTTTATGACTAGTTAAATGGTGGAGAATGAATCGTTCCCATAAATTCGGCCCTCTAAGACATGTGTTCTTACACATCAGTATGATTGTAGTTTATGACTAGTTAAATGGTGGAGAATGAATCGTTCCCTTAGATTCGAGCCTCTAAGACATGTGTTCTTACACATCATTATGATTGTAGTTTATGACTAGTTAAATGGTGGAGAATGAATCGTTCCCTCAGATTCGGGCCTCTAAGACATGTGTTCTTACACATCATTATGATTGTAGTTTATGACTAGTTAAATGGTGGAGAATGAATCGTTCCCTCAGATTCGGCCCTCTAAGACGTTTGTTCTTACACATCATTATGATTGTAGTTGATGACTAGTTAAATGGTGGAGAATGAATCGTTCCCTTAGATTCGGGCCACTAAGACATGTGTTCTTACACATCATTATGATTGTAGTTTATGACCAGTTAAATGGTGGAGAATGAATCATTCCTTTAGATTCGGGCCTCTAAGACATGTGTTCTTACACATCATTATGATTGTAGTTTATGACTGGTTAAATGGTGGAGAATGAATCGTTCCCTCAGATTCGGGCCTCTAAGACATGTGTTCTTACACATCATTATGATTGTAGTTTATAACTAGTTAAATGGTGGAGAATGAATCGTTCCCTCAAATTCAGGCCTCTAAGACATGTGTTCTTACACATCAATATGATTGTAGTTTATGACTAGTTAAATGGTGGAGAATGAATCGTTCCCTTAAATTCGGGCCTCTAAGACATGTGTTCTTACACATCATTATGGTTGTAGTTTATGACTAGTTAAATGGTGGAGAATGAATCGTTCCCTCAGATTCGGGCCTCTAAGGCATGTGTTCTTACACATCATTATGATTATAGTTTATGACTGGTTAAATGGTGGAGAATGAATCGTTCCCTCAGATTCGGACCTCTAAGACATGTGTTCTTAGACATCATTATGATTGTAGTTTATGACTAGTTAAATGGTGGAGAATGAATCGTTCCCTCAGATTCGGGCCTCTAAGACATGTGTTCTTACACATCATTATGATTGTACTTTATGACTAGTTAAATGGTGGAGAATGAATCGTTCCCATAGATTCGGCCCTCTAAGACATGTGTTCCTACAAATCATTATGATTGTAGTTTATGACTAGTTAAATGGTGGAGAATGAATCGTTCCCTTAGATTCGAGCCTCTAAGACATGTGTTCTTACACATCATTATGATTGTAGTTTATGACTAGTTAAATGGTGGAGAATGAATCGTTCCCATAGATTCGGGCCTCTAAGACATGTGTTCTTACACATCATTATGATTGTAGTTTATGACTAGTTAAATGGTGGAGAATGAATCGTTCCCTCAGATTCGGGCCTCTAAGACGTGTGTTCTTACACATCATTATGATTGTAGTTTATGACTAGTTAAATGGTGGAGAATGAATCGTTCCCTTAGATTCGGGCCTCTAAGACATGTGTTCTTACACATCATTATGATTGTAGTTTATGACTAGTTAAATGGTGGAGAATGAATCGTTCCCTTAGATTCGGGACTCTAAGACATGTGTTCTTACACATCATTATGATTGTAGTTTCTGACTGGTTAAATGGTGGAGAATGAATCGTTCCCTCAGATTCGTGCCTCTAAGACATGTGTTCTTACACATCATTATGATTGTAGTTTATGACTAGTTAAATGGTGGAGAATGAATCGTCCCCTTAGATTCGGGCCTCTAAGACATGTGTTCTTACACATCATTATGGTTGTAGTTTATGACTAGTTAAATGGTGGAGAATGGATCGTTCCCTTAGATTCGGGCCTCTAAGGCATGTGTTCTTACACATCATTATGATTATAGTTTATGACTGGTTAAATGGTGGAGAATGAATCGTTCCCTCAGATTCGGGCCTCTAAGACATGCGTTCTTACACATCATTATGATTGTAGTTTATGACTAGTTAAATGGTGGAGAATGAATCGTTCACTTAGATTCGAGCCTCTAAGACATGTGTTCTTACACATCATTATGATTGTAGTTTATGACTAGTTAAATGGTGGAGAATGAATCGTTCACTCAGATCCGGGCCTCTAAGACATGTGTTCTTACACATCATTATGATTGTAGTTTATGACTGGTTAAATGGTGGAGAATGAATCGTTCACTTAGATTCGGGCCTCTAAGACATGTGTTCTTACACATCATTATGATTGTAGTTTATGACTAGTTAAATGGTGGAGAATGAATCGTTTTTCTAGATTCGGGCCTCTAAGACATGTGTTCTTACACATCATTATGATTGTAGTTTATGACTTGTTAAATGGTGGAGAATGAATCGTTCCCTCAGATTCGGGCCTCTAAGACATGTGTTCTTACACATCATTATGATTGTAGTTTATAACTAGTTAAATGGTGGAGAATGAATCGTTCCCTCAAATTCAGGCCTCTAAGACATGTGTTCTTACACATCAATATGATTGTAGTTTATGACTAGTTAAATGGTGGAGAATGAATCGTTCCCTTAGATTCGGGCCTCTAAGACATGTGTTCTTACACGTCATTATGATTGTAGTTTATGACTAGTTAAATGGTGGAGAATGAATCGTTCCCTTAAATTCGGGCCTGTAAGACATGTCTTCTTACACAACATTATGATTGTAGTTTATGACTAGTTAAATGGTGGAGAATGAATCGTTCCCTCAGATTCGGGCCTCTAAGACATGTGTTCTTACACATCATTATGATTGTAGTTTATGACTAGTTAAATGGTGGAGAATGAATCGTTCACTCAGATTCGGGCCTCTAAGACATGTGTTCTTACACATCATTATGATTGTAGTTTGTGACTGGTTAAATGGTGTAGACTGAATCGTTCCCTCAGATTCGGGCCTCTAAGACCTGTGTTGTTACACATCATTATGATTGTAGTTTATGACTAGCTAAATGGTGGAGAATGAATCGTTCCCTCCGATTCGGGCCTCTAAGACATGTGTTCTTACACATCATTATGATTGTAGTTTATGACTAGTTAAATGGTGGAGAATGAATAGTTTCCTTAGATTCGGGCCTCTAAGACATGTGTTCTTGCACATCATTATGATTGTAGTTTGTGACTGGTTAAATGGTGGAGAATGAATCGTTCTCTCAGATTCGGGCCTCTAAGATATGTGTTCTTACACATCATTATGATTGTAGTTTATAACTGGTTAAATGGTGGAGAATGAATCGTTCCCTCAAATTCAGGCCTCTTAGACATGTGTTCTTACACATCATTATGATTGTAGTTGATGACTAGTTAAATGGTGGAGAATGAATCGTTCCCTTAGATTCGGGCCTCTAAGACATGTGTTCTTAACCATCATTATGATTGTAGTTTATGACTAGTTAAATGGTGGAGAATGAATCGTTCCCTTAGATTCGAGCCTCTAAGACATGTGTTCTTACACATCATTATGATTGTAATTGATGACTAGTTAAATGGTGGAGAATGAATCGTTCCCTCAGATTCGGTACTCTAAGACATGTGTTCTTACACATCATTATGTTTGTAGTTTATGACTAGTTAAGTGGTGGAGAATGAATCGTTCCCTCAGATTCGGGCCTCTAAGACATGTGTTCTTACACATCATTATGATTGTAGTTTCTGACTACTTAAATGATGGAGAATGAATCGTTCCCTTAGATTCGGGCCTCTAAGACATGTGTTCATACACATCATTATGATTGTAGTTTATGACTAGTTAAATGGTGGAGAATGAATCGTTCGCTTAGATTCGGGCCTCTAAGACATGTGTTCTTACACATCATTATGATTGTAGTTTATGACTAGTTAAATGGTGGAGAATGAATCGTTCCCTTAGATTCGGGCCTCTAAGACATGTGTTCTTACACCTCATTATGATTGTAGTTTATGACTAGTTAAATGGTTGAGAATGAATCGTTCCCTTAGATTCGGGCCTTTAAGACATGTGTTCTTACACATCATTATGATTGTAGTTTATGACTAGTTAAATGGTGGAGAATGAATCGTTCCCTCAGATTCGGGCCTCTAAGACGTGTGTTCTTACACATCATTATGATTGTAGTTTATGACTAGTTAAATGGTGGAGAATGAATCGTTCCCTTAGATTCGGGCCTCTAAGACATGTGTTCTTACACATCATTATGATTGTAGTTGATGGCTAGTTAAATGGTGGAGAATGAATCGTTCCCTTAGATTCGGGCCTCTAAGACATGTGTTCTTACACATCATTATGATTGTAGTTTATGACTGGTTAAATGGTGGAGAATGAATCGTTCCCTCAGATTCGGGCCTCTAAGACATGTGTTCTTACACATCATTATGATTGTAGTTTATAACTAGTTAAATGGTGGAGAATGAATCGTTCCCTCAAATTCAGGCCTCTACGACATGTGTTCTTACACATCAATATGATTGTAGTTTATGACTAGTTAAATGGTGGAGAATGAATCGTTCCCTTAAATTCGGGTCTCTAAGACATGTGTTCTTACACATCATTATGGTTGTAGTTTATGACTAGTTAAATGGTGGAGAATGAATCGTTCCCATAGATTCGGGCCTCTAAGACATGTGTTCTTACACATCATTATGATTGTAGTTTATGACTAGTTAAATGGTGGAGAATGAATCATTCCCTTAGATTCGGGCCTCTAAGGCATGTGTTCTTACACATCATTATGATTATAGTTTATGACTGGTTAAATGGTGGAGAATGAATCGTTCCCTCAGATTCGGGCCTCTAAGACATGTGTTCTTACACATCATTATGATTGTATTTTATGACTAGTTAAATGGTGGAGAATGAATCGTTCCCTCAGATTCGGGCCCCTAAGACATGTGTTCTTACACATCATTATGATTGTAGTTTATGACTAGTTAAATGGTGGAGAATGAATCGTTCCCATAGATTCGGGCCTCTAAGACATGTGTTCTTACACATCATTATGATTGTAGTTTATGACTAGTTAAATGGTGGAGAATGAATCGTTCCCTTAGATTCGAGCCTCTAAGACATGTGTTCTTACACATCATTATGATTGTAGTTTATGACTAGTTAAATGGTGGAGAATGAATCATTCTCTTAGATTCGGGCCTCTAAGACATGTGTTCTTACACATCATTATGGTTGTAGTTTATGACTAGTTAAATGGTGGAGAATGAATCGTTCCCTTAGATTCGGGCCTCTAAGGCATGTGTTCTTACACATCATTATGATTATAGTTTATGACTGGTTAATGGTGGAGAATGAATCGTTCCCTCAGATCTCTGGCCTCAGATGCAAGTTCTTACACATCATTACATTGAAGAAGTCATACTCGAAGTTAAATGGTGGAGAATGAATCGTTCCCTTAGATTCGGGCCTCTAAGACATGTGTTCTTACACATCATTATGATTGTAGTTTATGACTAGTTAAATGGTGGAGAATGAATCGTTCCCTTAGATTCGGGCCTCTAAGACATGTGTTCTTACACATCATTATGATTGTAGTTTATGACTTGTTAAATGGTGGAGAATGAATCGTTCCCTCAGATTCGGGCCTCTAAGACATGTGTTCTTACACATCATTATGATTGTAGTTTATAACTAGTTAAATGGTGGAGAATGAATCGTTCCCTCAAATTCAGGCCTCTAAGACATGTGTTCTTACACATCAATATGATTGTAGTTTATGACTAGTTAAATGGTGGAGAATGAATCGTTCCCTTAGATTCGGGCCTCTAAGACATATGTTCTTACACGTCATTATGATTGTAGTTTATGACTAGTTAAATGGTGGAGAATGAATCGTTCCCTTAAATTCGGGCCTGTAAGACATGTCTTCTTACACAACATTATGATTGTAGTTTATGACTAGTTAAATGGTGGAGAATGAATCGTTCCCTCAGATTCGGGCCTCTAAGACATGTGTTCTTACACATCATTATGATTGTAGTTTATGACTAGTTAAATGGTGGAGAATGAATCGTTCACTCAGATTCGGGCCTCTAAGACATGTGTTCTTACACATCATTATGATTGTAGTTTGTGACTGGTTAAATGGTGTAGACTGAATCGTTCCCTCAGATTCGGGCCTCTAAGACCTGTGTTGTTACACATCATTATGATTGTAGTTTATGACTAGTTAAATGGTGGAGAATGAATCGTTCCCTCCGATTCGGGCCTCTAAGACATGTGTTCTTACACATCATTATGATTGTAGTTTATGACTAGTTAAATGGTGGAGAATGAATAGTTTCCTTAGATTCGGGCCTCTAAGACATGTGTTCTTGCACATCATTATGATTGTAGTTTGTGACTGGTTAAATGGTGGAGAATGAATCGTTCTCTCAGATTCGGGCCTCTAAGATATGTGTTCTTACACATCATTATGATTGTAGTTTATAACTGGTTAAATGGTGGAGAATGAATCGTTCCCTCAAATTCAGGCCTCTTAGACATGTGTTCTTACACATCATTATGATTGTAGTTGATGACTAGTTAAATGGTGGAGAATGAATCGTTCCCTTAGATTCGGGCCTCTAAGACATGTGTTCTTAACCATCATTATGATTGTAGTTTATGACTAGTTAAATGGTGGAGAATGAATCGTTCCCTTAGATTCGAGCCTCTAAGACATGTGTTCTTACACATCATTATGATTGTAATTGATGACTAGTTAAATGGTGGAGAATGAATCGTTCCCTCAGATTCGGGACTCTAAGACATGTGTTCTTACACATCATTATGATTGTAGTTTATGACTAGTTAAGTGGTGGAGAATGAATCGTTCCCTCAGATTCGGGCCTCTAAGACATGTGTTCTTACACATCATTATGATTGTAGTTTATGACTACTTAAATGATGGAGAATGAATCGTTCCCTTAGATTCGGGCCTCTAAGACATGTGTTCATACACATCATTATGATTGTAGTTTATGACTAGTTAAATGGTGGAGAATGAATCGTTCGCTTAGATTCGGGCCTCTAAGACATGTGTTCTTACACATCATTATGATTGTAGTTTATGACTAGTTAAATGGTGGAGAATGAATCGTTCCCTTAGATTCGGGCCTCTAAGACATGTGTTCTTACACCTCATTATGATTGTAGTTTATGACTAGTTAAATGGTTGAGAATGAATCGTTCCCTTAGATTCGGGCCTTTAAGGCATGTGTTCTTACACATCATTATGATTGTAGTTTATGACTAGTTAAATGGTGGAGAATGAATCGTTCCCTCAGATTCGGGCCTCTAAGACGTGTGTTCTTACACATCATTATGATTGTAGTTTATGACTAGTTAAATGGTGGAGAATGAATCGTTCCCTTAGATTCGGGCCTCTAAGACATGTGTTCTTACACATCATTATGATTGTAGTTTATGACTGGTTAAATGGTGGAGAATGAATCGTTCCCTTAGATTCGGGCCTCTAAGACATGTGTTCTTACACATCATTATGATTGTAGTTTATGACTGGTTAAATGGTGGAGAATGAATCGTTCCCTCAGATTCGGGCCTCTAAGACATGTGTTCTTACACATCATTATGATTGTAGTTTATAACTAGTTAAATGGTGGAGAATGAATCGTTCCCTCAAATTCAGGCCTCTAAGACATGTGTTCTTACACATCAATATGATTGTAGTTTATGACTAGTTAAATGGTGGAGAATGATTCGTTCCCTTAAATTCGGGCCTCTAAGACATGTGTTCTTACACATCATTATGGTTGTAGTTTATGACTAGTTAAATGGTGGAGAATGAATCGTTCCCTCAGATTCGGGCCTCTAAGGCATGTGTTCTTACACATCATTATGATTATAGTTTATGACTGGTTAAATGGTGGAGAATGAATCGTTCCCTCAGATTCGGACCTCTAAGACATGTGTTCTTAGACATCATTATGATTGTAGTTTTATGACTAGTTAAATGGTGGAGAATGAATCGTTTCCCTTAGATTCGGCCTCTAAGACATGTGTTCTTACACATCATTATGATTAGCCAGTTTATGACTAGTTAAATGGTGGAGAATGAATCGTTCCCTCAGATTCCGGGCCTCTAAGACATGTGTTCTTACACATCATTATGATTGTAGTTATGACTAGTTAAATGGTGGAGAATGAATCGTTCCCTTAGATTCGGGCCTCTAAGACATGTGTTCTTACACGTCATTATGATTGTAGTTTATGACTAGTTAAATGGTGGAGAATGAATCGTTCCCTCAGATTCGGGCCTCTAAGACATGTGTTCTTACACATCATTATGGTTGTAGTTTATGACTAGTTAAATGGTGGAGAAGGAATCGTTCCCTTAGATTCGGGCCTCTAAGACATGTGTTCTTACACATCATTATGATTGTAGTTGATGATTAGTTAAATGGTGGAGAATGAATCGTTCCCTTAGATTCGGGCCTCTAAGACATGTGTTCTTACACATCATTATGATTGTAGTTTATGACTAGTTAAATGGTGGAGAATGAATCGTTCACTTAGATTCGGGCCTCTAAGACATGTGTTCTTACACATCATTATGATTGTAGTTTATGACTAGTTAAATGGTGGAGAATGAATCATTCCCTTAGATTCGGGCCTCTAAGACATGTGTTCTTACACATCATTATGATTGTAGTTTATGACTGGTTAAATGGTGGAGAATGAATCGTTCCCTCAGATTCGGGCCTCTAAGACATGTGTTCTTACACATCATTATGATTGTAGTTTATAACTAGTTAAATGGTGGAGAATAAATCGTTCCCTCAAATTCAGGCCTCTAAGACATGTGTTCTTACACATCAATATGATTGTAGTTATGACTAGTTAAATGGTGGAGAATGAATCGTTCCCTCAGATTCGGGCCTCTAAGACGTGTGTTCTTACACATCATTATGATTGTAGTTTATGACTAGTTAAATGGTGGAGAATGAATCGTTCCCTTAGATTCGGGCCTCTAAGACATGTGTTCTTACACATCATTATGATTGTAGTTTATGACTAGTTAAATGGTGGAGAATGAATCGTTCCCTTAGATTCGGGCCTCTAAGACATGTGTTCTTACACCTCATTATGATTGTAGTTTATGACTAGTTAAATGGTTGAGAATGAATCGTTCCCTTAGATTCGGGCCTTTAAGGCATGTGTTCTTACACATCATTATGATTGTAGTTTATGACTAGTTAAATGGTGGAGAATGAATCGTTCCCTCAGATTCGGGCCTCTAAGACGTGTGTTCTTACACATCATTATGATTGTAGTTTATGACTAGTTAAATGGTGGAGAATGAATCGTTCCCTTAGATTCGGGCCTCTAAGACATGTGTTCTTACACATCATTATGATTGTAGTTGATGGCTAGTTAAATGGTGGAGAATGAATCGTTCCCTTAGATTCGGGCCTCTAAGACATGTGTTCTTACACATCATTATGATTGTAGTTTATGACTGGTTAAATGGTGGAGAATGAATCGTTCCCTCAGATTCGGGCCTCTAAGACATGTGTTCTTACACATCATTATGATTGTAGTTTATAACTAGTTAAATGGTGGAGAATGAATCGTTCCCTCAAATTCCAGGCCTCTAGACATGTGTTCTTTACACATAAATATGATTGTAGTTTATGACTAGTTAAATGGTGGAATGAATCGTTCCCTTAAATTCGGGCCTCTAAGACATGTGTTCTTACACATCATTATGGTTGTAGTTTATGACTAGTTAAATGGTGGAGAATGAATTTGTTCCCTTGGAATTGGACACTCTAAGGCATGTGTTCTTACATCATTATGATTATAGTTTATGACTGGTTAAATGGTGGAGAATGAATCGTTCCCTCAGATTCGGGCCTCTAAGACATGCGTTCTTACACATCATTATGATTGTAGTTTATGACTAGCTAAATGGTGGAGAATGAATCGTTCCCTTAGATTCGAGCCTCTAAGACATGTGTTGTTACACATCATTATGATTGTAGTTTATGACTAGTTAAATGGTGGAGAATGAATCGTTCCCTCAGATTCGGGCCTCTAAGACATGTGTTCTTACACATCATTATGATTGTAGTTATGACTAGTTAAATGGTGGAGAATGAATCGTTCCCATAGATTCGGGCCTCTAAGACATGTGTTCTTACACGTCATTATGATTGTAGTTTATGACTAGTTAAATGGTGGAGAATGAATCGTTCCCTTAGATTCGAGCCTCTAAGACATGTGTTCTTACACATCATTATGATTGTAGTTTATGACTAGTTAAATGGTGGAGAATGAATCGTTCCCTCAGATTCGGGCCTCTAAGACATGTGTTCTTACACATCATTATGATTGTAGTTATGACTAGTTAAATGGTGGAGAATGAATCGTTCCCTCAGATTCGGGCCTCTAAGACGTGTGTTCTTACACATAATTATGATTGTAGTTTATGACTAGTTAAATGGTGGAGAATGAATCGTTCCCTTAGATTCGGGCCTCTAAGACATGTGTTCTTACACATCATTATGATTGTAGTTTATGACTAGTTAAATGGTGGAGAATGAATCGTTCCCTTAGATTCGGGCCTCTAAGACATGTGTCTTACACATCATTATGATTGTAGTTTATGACTGGTTAAATGGTGGAGAATGAATCGTTCCCTCAGATTCGGGCCTCTAAGACATGTGTTCTTACACATCATTATGATTGTAGTTTATAACTAGTTAAATGGTGGAGAATAAATCGTTCCCTCAAATTCAGGCCTCTAAGACATGTGTTCTTACACATCGATATGATTGTAGTTATGACTAGTTAAATGGTGGAGAATGAATCGTTCCCTCAGATTCCGGCCTCTAAGACGTGTGTTCTTACACATCATTATGATTGTAGTTTATGACTAGTTAAATGGTGGAGAATGAATCGTTCCCTTAGATTCGGGCCTCTAAGACATGTGTTCTTACACATCATTATGATTGTAGTTTATGACTAGTTAAATGGTGGAGAATGAATCGTTTCCTTAGATTCGGGCCTCTAAGACATGTGTCTTACACATCATTATGATTGTAGTTTATGACTGGTTAAATGGTGGAGAATGAATCGTTCCCTCAGATTCGGGCCTCTAAGACATGCGTTCTTACACATCATTATGATTGTAGTTTATGACTAGTTAAATGGTGGAGAATGAATCGTTCCCTTAGATTCGAGCCTCTAAGACATGTGTTCTTACACATCATTATGATTGTAGTTTATGACTAGTTAAATGGTGGAGAATGAATCGTTCCCTCAGATTCGGGCCTCTAAGACATGTGTTCTTACACATCATTATGATTGTAGTTATGACTAGTTAAATGGTGGAGAATGAATCGTTCCCATAGATTCGGGCCTCTAAGACATGTGTTCTTACACATCATTATGATTGTAGCTTATGACTAGTTAAATGGTGGAGAATGAATCGTTCCCTTAGATTCGAGCCTCTAAGACATGTGTTCTTACACATCATTATGATTGTAGTTTATGACTAGTTAAATGGTGGAGAATGAATCGTTCTCTCAGATTCGGGCCTCTAAGACATGTGTTCTTACACATCATTATGATTGTAGTTATGACTAGTTAAATGGTGGAGAATGAATCGTTCCCTCAGATTCGGGCCTCTAAGACGTGTGTTCTTACACATCATTATGATTGTAGTTTATGACTAGTTAAATGGTGGAGAATGAATCGTTCCCTTAGATTCGGGCCTCTAAGACATGTGTTCTTACACATCATTATGATTGTAGTTTATGACTAGTTAAATGGTGGAGAATGAATCGTTCCCTTAGATTCGGGCCTCTAAGACATGTGTCTTACACATCATTATGATTGTAGTTTATGACTGGTTAAATGGTGGAGAATGAATCGTTCACTCAGATTCGGGCCTCTAAGACATGTGTTCTTGCACATCATTATGATTGTAGTTTATAACTAGTTAAATGGTGGAGAATAAATCGTTCCCTCAAATTCAGGCCTCTAAGACATGTGTTCTTACACATCAACATGATTGTAGTTATGACTAGTTAAATGGTGGAGAATGAATCGTTCCCTCAGATTCGGGCCTCTAAGACGTGTGTTCTTACACATCATTATGATTGTAGTTTATGACTAGTTAAATGGTGGAGAATGAATCGTTCCCTTAGATTCGGGCCTCTAAGACATGTGTTCTTACACATCATTATGATTGTAGTTTATGACTGGTTAAATGGTGGAGAATGAATCGTTCCCTTAGATTCGGGCCTCTAAGACATGTGTTCTTACACATCATTATGATTGTAGTTTATGACTGGTTAAATGGTGGAGAATGAATCGTTCCCTCAGATTCGGGCCTCTAAGACATGTGTTCTTACACATCATTATGATTGTAGTTTATAACTAGTTAAATGGTGGAGAATGAATCGTTCCCTCAAATTCAGGCCTCTAAGACATGTGTTCTTACACATCAATATGATTGTAGTTTATGACTAGTTAAATGGTGGAGAATGAATCGTTCCCTTAAATTCGGGCCTCTAAGACATGTGTTCTTACACATCATTATGGTTGTAGTTTATGACTAGTTAAATGGTGGAGAATGAATCGTTCCCTTAGATTCGGGCCTCTAAGGCATGTGTTCTTACACATCATTATGATTATAGTTTATGACTGGTTAAATGGTGGAGAATGAATCGTTCCCTCAGATTCGGGCCTCTAAGACATGCGTTCTTACACATCATTATGATTGTAGTTTATGACTAGCTAAATGGTGGAGAATGAATCGTTCCCTTAGATTCGAGCCTCTAAGACATGTGTTGTTACACATCATTATGATTGTAGTTTATGACTAGTTAAATGGTGGAGAATGAATCGTTCCCTCAGATTCGGGCCTCTAAGACATGTGTTCTTACACATCATTATGATTGTAGTTATGACTAGTTAAATGGTGGAGAATGAATCGTTCCCATAGATTCGGGCCTCTAAGACATGTGTTCTTACACGTCATTATGATTGTAGTTTATGACTAGTTAAATGGTGGAGAATGAATCGTTCCCTTAGATTCGAGCCTCTAAGACATGTGTTCTTACACATCATTATGATTGTAGTTTATGACTAGTTAAATGGTGGAGAATGAATCGTTCCCTCAGATTCGGGCCTCTAAGACATGTGTTCTTACACATCATTATGATTGTAGTTATGACTAGTTAAATGGTGGAGAATGAATCGTTCCCTCAGATTCGGGCCTCTAAGACGTGTGTTCTTACACATCATTATGATTGTAGTTTATGACTAGTTAAATGGTGGAGAATGAATCGTTCCCTTAGATTCGGGCCTCTAAGACATGTGTTCTTACACATCATTATGATTGTAGTTTATGACTAGTTAAATGGTGGAGAATGAATCGTTCCCTTAGATTCGGGCCTCTAAGACATGTGTCTTACACATCATTATGATTGTAGTTTATGACTGGTTAAATGGTGGAGAATGAATCGTTCCCTCAGATTCGGGCCTCTAAGACATGTGTTCTTACACATCATTATGATTGTAGTTTATAACTAGTTAAATGGTGGAGAATAAATCGTTCCCTCAAATTCAGGCCTCTAAGACATGTGTTCTTACACATCATATGATTGTAGTTATGACTAGTTAAATGGTGGAGAATGAATCGTTCCCTCAGATTCGGGCCTCTAAGACGTGTGTTCTTACACATCATTATGATTGTAGTTTATGACTAGTTAAATGGTGGAGAATGAATCGTTCCCTTAGATTCGGGCCTCTAAGACATGTGTTCTTACACATCATTATGATTGTAGTTTATGACTAGTTAAATGGTGGAGAATGAATCGTTCCCTTAGATTCGGGCCTCTAAGACATGTGTCTTACACATCATTATGATTGTAGTTTATGACTGGTTAAATGGTGGAGAATGAATCGTTCCCTCAGATTCGGGCCTCTAAGACATGTGTTCTTACACATCATTATGATTGTAGTTTATGACTAGTTAAATGGTGGAGAATGAATCGTTCCCTTAGATTCGGCCTCTAAGACATGTGTTCTTACACATCATTATGATTGTAGTTTATGACTAGTTAAATGGTGGAGAATGAATCGTTCCCTCAGATTCGGGCCTCTAAGACATGTGTTCTTACACATCATTATGATTGTAGTTTATGACTAGTTAAATGGTGGAGAATGAATCGTTCCCTCAGATTCGGGCCTCTAAGACATGTGTTCTTACACATCATTATGATTGTAGTTTATGACTAGTTAAATGGTGGAGAATGAATCGTTCCCTTAGATTCGGGCCTCTAAGACATGTGTTCTTACACATCATTATGATTGTAGTTTATGACTAGTTAAATGGTGGAGAATGAATCGTTCCCTCAGATTCGGGCCTCTAAGACATGTGTTCTTACACATCATTATGATTGTAGTTTATGACTAGTTAAATGGTGGAGAATGAATCGTTCCCTCAGATTCGGGCCTCTAAGACGTGTGTTCTTACACATCATTATGATTGTAGTTTATGACTAGTTAAATGGTGGAGAATGAATCGTTCCCTTAGATTCGGGCCTCTAAGACATGTGTTCTTACACATCATTATGATTGTAGTTTATGACTAGTTAAATGGTGGAGAATGAATCGTTCCCTCAGATTCGGGCCTCTAAGACATGTGTTCTTACACATCATTATGATTGTAGTTTGTGACTGGTTAAATGGTGGAGAATGAATCGTTCCCTCAGATTCGGGCCTCTAAGACATGTGTTCTTACACATCATTATGATTGTAGTTTATAACTAGTTAAATGGTGGAGAATGAATCGTTCCCTCAGATTCGGGCCTCTAAGACATGTGTTCTTACACATCATTATGATTGTAGTTTATGACTAGTTAAATGGTGGAGAATGAATCGTTCCCTTAGATTCGGGCCTCTAAGACATGTGTTCTTACACATCATTATGATTGTAGTTTATGACTAGTTAAATGGTGGAGAATGAATCGTTCCCTTAGATTCGGGCCTCTAAGACATGTGTTCTTACACATCATTATGATTGTAGTTTATGACTAGTTAAATGGTGGAGAATGAATCGTTCCCTCAGATTCGGGCCTCTAAGACATGTGTTCTTACACATCATTATGATTGTGGTTTATGACTAGTTAAATGGTGGAGAATGAATCGTTCCCTCAGATTCGGGCCTCTAAGACATGTGTTCTTACACATCATTATGATTGTAGTTTGTGACTGGTTAAATGGTGTAGACTGAATCGTTCCCTCAGATTCGGGCCTCTAAGACATGTGTTCTTACACATCATTATGATTGTAGTTTATGACTAGTTAAATGGTGGAGAATGAATCGTTCCCTCCGATTCGGGCCTCTAAGACATGTGTTCTTACACATCATTATGATTGTAGTTTATGACTAGTTAAATGGTGGAGAATGAATAGTTTCCTTAGATTCGGGTCTCTAAGACATGTGTTCTTGCACATCATTATGATTGTAGTTTGTGACTGGTTAAATGGTGGAGAATGAATCGTTCCCTCAGATTCGGGCCTCTAAGACATGTGTTCTTACACATCATTATGATTGTAGTTTATAACTAGTTAAATGGTGGAGAGTGAAAATCGTTCCCTCAAATTCAGGCCTCTAAGACATGTGTTCTTACACATCATTATGATTGTAGTTTATGACTATTTAAATGGTGGAGAATGAATCGTTCCCTTAGATTCGGGCCTCTAAGACATGTGTTCTTACACATCATTATGATTGTAGTTTATGACTAGTTAAATGGTGGAGAATGAATCGTTCCCTTAGATTCGAGCCTCTAAGACATGTGTTCTTACACATCATTATGATTGTAATTTATGACTAGTTAAATGGTGGAGAATGAATCGTTCCCTCAGATTCGGGCCTCTAAGACATGTGTTCTTCCACATCATTATGATTGTAGTTTATGACTAGTTAAATGGTGGAGAATGAATCGTTCCCTCAGATTCGGGCCTCTAAGACATGTGTTCTTACACATCATTATGATTGTAGTTTATGACTAGTTAAATGGTGGAGAATGAATCGTTCCCTTAGATTCGGGCCTCTAAGACATGTGTTCTTACACATCATTATGATTGTAGTTTATGACTAGTTAAATGGTGGAGAATGAATCGTTCCCTTAGATTCGGGCCTCTAAGACATGTGTTCTTACACCTCATTATGATTGTAGTTTATGACTAGTTAAATGGTTGAGAGTGAATCGTTCCCTTAGATTCGGGCCTCTAAGACATGTGTTCTTACACATCATTATGATTGTAGTTTATGACTAGTTAAATGGTGGAGAATGAATCGTTCCCTTAGTTTCGGGCCTCTAAGTCATGTGTTCTTACACATCATTATGATTATAGTTTATAACTGGTTAAATGGTGGAGAATGAATCGTTCCCTTAGATTCGGGCCTCTAAGACATGTGTTCTTACACATCATTATGATTGTAGTTAATGACTAGTTAAATGGTTGAGAGTGAATCGTTCCCTTAGATTCGGGCCTCTAAGACATGTGTTCTTACACATCATTATGATTGTAGTTTATGACTAGTTAAATGGTGGAGAATGAATCGTTCCCTTAGATTCGGGCCTTTAAGACATGTGTTCTTGCACATCATTATGGTTGTAGTTTATGACTAGTTAAATGGTGGAGAATGAATCGTTCCCTTAGATTCGGGCCTCTAAGTCATGTGTTCTTACACATCATTATGATTATAGTTTATGACTGGTTAAATGGTGGAGAATGAATCGTTCCCTCAGATTCGGGCCTCTAAGACATGTGTTCTTACACATCATTATGATTGTAGTTTATGACTAGTTAAATGGTGGAGAATGAATCGTTCCCTCAGATTCGGTCCTCTAAGACATGTGTTCTTACACATCATTATGATTGTAGTTTATGACTAGTTAAATGGTGGAGAATGAATCGTTCCCATAGATTCGGGCCTCTAAGACATGTGTTCTTACACATCATTATGATTGTAGTTTATGACTAGTTAAATGGTGGAGAATGAATCGTTCCATTAGAATCCGGCCTCTAAGACATGTGTTCTTACACATCATTATGATTGTAGTTTATGACTAGTTAAATGGTGGAGAATGAATCGTTCCCTCTGATTCGGGCCTCTAAGACATGTGTTTTTACACATCATTATGATTGTAGTTTATGACTAGTTAAATGGTGGTGAATTAATCGTTCCCTCAGATTCGGGCCTCTAAGACATGTGTTCTTACACATCATTATGATTGTAGTTTATGACTAGTTAAATGGTGGAGAATGAATCGTTCCCTTAGATTCGGGCCTCTAAGACATGTGTTCTTATACATCATTATGATTGTAGTTTATGACTAGTTAAATGGTGGAGAATGAATCGTTCCCTTAGATTCGAGCCTCTAAGACATGTGTTCTTACACATCATTATGATTGTAATTTATGACTAGTTAAATGGTGGAGAATGAATCGTTCTCTCAGATTCGGGCCTCTAAGACATGTGTTCTTACACATCATTATGATTGTAGTTTATGACTAGTTAAGTGGTGGAGAATGAATCTTTCCCTCAGATTCAGGCCTCTAAGACATGTGTTCTTACACATCATTATGATTGTAGTTTATGACTAGTTAAATGATGGAGACTGAATCGTTCCCTTAGATTCGGGCCTCTAAGACATGTGTTCTTACACATCATTATGATTGTAGTTTATGACTAGTTTAATGGTGGAGAATGAATCGTTCCCTTAGATTCGGGCCTCTAAGACATGTGTTCTTACACATCATTATGATTGTAGTTTATGACTAGTTAAATGGTGGAGAATGAATCGTTCCCTTAGATTCGGGCCTCTAAGACATGTGTTCTTACACATCAGTATGATTGTAGTTTATGACTAGTTAAATGGTGGAGAATGAATCGTTCCCTTAGATTCGGGCCTCTAAGACATGTGTTCTTACACATCATTATGATTGTAGTTTATGACTAGTTAAATGGTGGAGAATGAATCGTTCCCTCAGATGCGGGCCTCTAAGACATGTGTTCTTACACCACATTATGATTGTAGTTTATGACTAGTTAAATGGTGGAGAATGAATCGTTCCCTCAGATTCGGGCCTCTAAGACATGTGTTCTTACACATCATTATGATTGTGGTTTATGACTAGTTAAATGGTGGAGAATGAATCGCTCCCTCAGCTTCGGACCTCTAAGACATGTGTTCTTACACATCATTATGATTGTAGTTTATGACTAGTTAAATGGTGGAGAATGAATCGTTCCCATAGATTCGGGCCTCTAAGACATCTGTTCTTACACATCATTATGATTGTAGTTTATGACTAGTTAAATGGTGGAGAATGAATCGTTCCCTCAGATTCGGGCCTCTAAGACATGTGTCTTTACACATCATTATGATTGTAGTTTATGACTAGTTAAATGGTGGAGAATGAATCGTTCCCTCAGATTCGGGCCTCTAAGACGTGTGTTTTTACACATCATTATGATTGTAGTTTATGACTAGTTAAATGGTGGAGAATGAATCGTTCCCTCAGATTCGGGCCTCTAAGACATGTGTTCTTACACATCATTATGATTGTAGTTTATGACTAGTTAAATGGTGGAGAATGAATCGTTCCCTCAGATTCGGGCCTCTAAGACGTGTGTTCTTACACATCATTATGATTGTAGTTTATGACTAGTTAAATGGTCGAGAATGAATCGTTCCCTTAGATTCGGGCCTCTAAGACATGTGTTCTTACACATCATTATGATTGTAGTTTATAACTAATTAAATGGTGGAGAATGAATCGTTCCCTCAAATTCAGGCCTCTAAGACATGTGTTCTTACACATCATTATGATTGTAGTTTGTGACTGGTTAAATGGTGTAGACTGAATCGTTCCCTCAGATTCGGGCCTCTAAGACATGTGTTCTTACACATCATTATGATTGTAGTTTATAACTAATTAAATGGTGGAGAATGAATCGTTCCCTCAAATTCAGGCCTCTAAGACAAGTGTTCTTACACATCAATATGATTGTAGTTTATGACTAGTTAAATGGAGGAGAATGAATCGTTCCCTTAGATTCGGGCCTCTAAGACATGTGTTCTTACCCGTCATTATGATTGTAGTTTATGACTAGTTAAATGGTGGAGAATGAATCGTTCCCTCAGATTCGGGCCTCTAAGACATGTGTTCTTACACATCATTATGATTGTAGTTTATAACTAGTTAAATGGTGGAGAATGAATCGTTCCCTCAAATTCAGGCCTCTAAGACATGTGTTCTTACACATCAATATGATTGTAGTTTATGACTAGTTAAATGGTGGAGAATGAATCGTTCCCTTAAATTCGGGCCTCTAAGACATGTGTTCTTACACATCATTATGGTTGTAGTTTATGACTAGTTAAATGGTGGAGAATGAATCGTTCCCTTAGATTCGGGCCTCTAAGGCATGTGTTCTTACACATCATCATGATTATAGTTTATGACTGGTTAAATGGTGGAGAATGAATCGTTCCCTCAGATTCGGGCCTCTAAGACATGTGTTCTTACACATCATTATGATTGTAGTTTATGACTAGTTAAATGATGGAGACTGAATCGTTCCCTTAGATTCGGGCCTCTAAGACATGTGTTCTTACACATCATTATGATTGTAGTTTATGACTAGTTAAATGGTGGAGAATGAATCGTTCCCTTAGATTCGGGCCTCTAAGACATGTGTTCTTACACATCATTATGATTGTAGTTTATGACTAGTTAAATGGTGGAGAATGAATCGTTCCCTCAGATTCGGGCCTCTAAGACGTGTGTTCTTACACATCATTATGATTGTAGTTTATGACTAGTTAAATGGTGGAGAATGAATCGTTCTCTTAGATTCGGGCCTCTAAGACATGTGTTCTTACACATCATTATGATTGTAGTTTATGACCAGTTAAATGGTGGAGAATGAATCATTCCCTTAGATTCGGGCCTCTAAGACATGTGTTCTTACACATCATTATGATTATAGTTTATGACTGGTTAAATGGTGGAGAATGAATCGTTCCCTCAGATTCGGGCCTCTAAGACATGTGTTCTTACACATCATTATGATTGTAGTTTATGACTAGTTAAATGGTGGAGAATGAATCGTTCCCTCAGATTCGGGCCTCTAAGACATGTGTTCTTACACATCATTATGATTGTAGTTTATGACTAGTTAAATGGTGGAGAATGAATCGTTCCCTTAAATTCGGGCCTCTAAGACATGTGTTCTTACACATCATTATGGTTGTAGTTTATGACTAGTTAAATGGTGGAGAATGAATCGTTCCCTTAGATTCGGGCCTCTAAGGCATGTGTTCTTACACATCATTATGATTATAGTTTATGACTGGTTAAATGGTGGAGAATGAATCGTTCCCTCAGATTCGGGCCTCTAAGACATGTGTTCTTACACATCATTATGATTGTAGTTTATGACTAGTTAAATGGTGGAGAATGAATCGTTCCCTCAGATTCGGGCCTCTAAGACATGTGTTCTTACACATCATTATGATTGTAGTTTATGACTAGTTAAATGGTGGAGAATGAATCGTTCCTTCAGATTCGGGCCTCTAAGACATGTGTTCTTACACATCATTATGATTGTAGTTTATGACTAGTTAAATGGTGGAGAATGAATCGTTCCCTTAGATTCTGGCCTCTAAGACATGTGTTCTTACACATCATTATGATTGTAGTTTATGACTAGTTAAATGGTGGAGAATGAATCGTTCCCTCAGATTCGGGCCTCTAAGACATGTGTTCTTACACATCATTATGATTGTAGTTTATGACTAGTTAAATGGTGGAGAATGAATCGTTCCCTCAGATTCGGGCCTCTAAGACATGTGTTCTTACACATCATTATGATTGTAGTTTGATGACTAGTTAAATGGTGGAGAATGAATCGTTCCCTCAGATTCGGGCCTCTAAGACATGTGTTCTTACACATCATTATGATTGTAGTTTATGACTAGTTAAATGGTGGAGAATGAATCGTTCCCTCAGATTCGGGCCTCTAAGACATGTGTTCTTACACATCATTATGATTGTAGTTTATAACTAGTTAAATGGTGGAGAATGAATCGTTCCCTCAAATTCAGGCCTCTACGACATGTGTTCTTACACATCAATATGATTGTAGTTTATGACTAGTTAAATGGTGGAGAATGAATCGTTCCCTTAAATTCGGGTCTCTAAGACATGTGTTCTTACACATCATTATGGTTGTAGTTTATGACTAGTTAAATGGTGGAGAATGAATCGTTCCCTCAGATTCGGGCCTCTAAGGCATGTGTTCTTACACATCATTATGATTATAGTTTATGACTGGTTAAATGGTGGAGAATGAATCGTTCCCTCAGATTCGGGCCTCTAAGACATGTGTTCTTACACATCATTATGATTGTAGTTTATGACTAGTTAAATGGTGGAGAATGAATCGTTCCCTCAGATTCGGGCCTCTAAGACATGTGTTCTTACACATCATTATGATTGTAGTTTATGACTAGTTAAATGGTGGAGAATGAATCGTTCCCATAGATTCGGGCCTCTAAGACATGTGTTCTTACACATCATTATGATTGTAGTTTATGACTAGTTAAATGGTGGAGAATGAATCGTTCCCTTAGATTCGGGCCTCTAAGACATGTGTTCTTACACATCATTATGATTGTAGTTTATGACTAGTTAAATGGTGGAGAATGAATCGTTCCCTCAGATTCGGGCCTCTAAGACATGTGTTCTTACACATCATTATGATTGTAGTTTATGACTAGTTAAATGGTGGAGAATGAATCGTTCCCTCAGATTCGGGCCTCTAAGACATGTGTTCTTACACATCATTATGATTGTAGTTTATGACTAGTTAAATGGAGAATGAATCGTTCCCTTAGATTCGGGCCTCTAAGACATGTGTTCTTACACATCATTATGATTGTAGTTTATGACTAGTTAAATGGTGGAGAATGAATCGTTCCCTTAGATTCGGGACTCTAAGACATGTGTTCTTACACATCATTATGATTGTAGTTTCTGACTGGTTAAATGGTGGAGAATGAATCGTTCCCTCAGATTCGTGCCTCTAAGACATGTGTTCTTACACATCATTATGATTGTAGTTTATGACTAGTTAAATGGTGGAGAATGAATCGTCCCCTTAGATTCGGGCCTCTAAGACATGTGTTCTTACACATCATTATGGTTGTAGTTTATGACTAGTTAAATGGTGGAGAATGGATCGTTCCCTTAGATTCGGGCCTCTAAGGCATGTGTTCTTACACATCATTATGATTATAGTTTATGACTGGTTAAATGGTGGAGAATGAATCGTTCCCTCAGATTCGGGCCTCTAAGACATGTGTTCTTACACATCATTATGATTGTAGTTTATGACTAGTTAAATGGTGGAGAATGAATCGTTCCCTCAGATTCGGGCCTCTAAGACATGTGTTCTTACACATCATTATGATTGTAGTTTATGACTAGTTAAATGGTGGAGAATGAATCGTTCCCATAGATTCGGGCCTCTAAGACATGTGTTTTTACACATCATTATGATTGTAGTTTATGACTGGTTAAATGGTGGAGAATGAATCGTTCCCTCAGATTCGGGCCTCTAAGACATGTGTTCTTACACATCATTATGATTGTAGTTATGACTAGTTAAATGGTGGAGAATGAATCGTTCCCATAGATTCGGGCCTCTAAGACATGTGTTCTTACACATCATTATGATTGTAGTTTATGACTAGTTAAATGGTGGAGAATGAATCATTCCCTTAGATTCGGGCCTCTAAGACATGTGTTCTTACACATCATTATGATTGTAGTTTATGACTGGTTAAATGGTGGAGAATGAATCGTTCCCTCAGATTCGGGCCTCTAAGACATGTGTTCTTACACATCATTATGATTGTAGTTTATAACTAGTTAAATGGTGGAGAATGAATCGTTCCCTCAAATTCAGGCCTCTACGACATGTGTTCTTACACATCAATATGATTGTAGTTTATGACTAGTTAAATGGTGGAGAATGAATCGTTCCCTTAAATTCGGGTCTCTAAGACATGTGTTCTTACACATCATTATGGTTGTAGTTTATGACTAGTTAAATGGTGGAGAATGAATCGTTCCCATAGATTCGGGCCTCTAAGACATGTGTTCTTACACATCATTATGATTGTAGTTTATGACTAGTTAAATGGTGGAGAATGAATCATTCCCTTAGATTCGGGCCTCTAAGGCATGTGTTCTTACACATCATTATGATTATAGTTTATGACTGGTTAAATGGTGGAGAATGAATCGTTCCCTCAGATTCGGGCCTCTAAGACATGTGTTCTTACACATCATTATGATTGTATTTTATGACTAGTTAAATGGTGGAGAATGAATCGTTCCCTCAGATTCGGGCCCCTAAGACATGTGTTCTTACACATCATTATGATTGTAGTTTATGACTAGTTAAATGGTGGAGAATGAATCGTTCCCATAGATTCGGGCCTCTAAGACATGTGTTCTTACACATCATTATGATTGTAGTTTATGACTAGTTAAATGGTGGAGAATGAATCGTTCCCTTAGATTCGAGCCTCTAAGACATGTGTTCTTACACATCATTATGATTGTAGTTTATGACTAGTTAAATGGTGGAGAATGAATCATTCTCTTAGATTCGGGCCTCTAAGACATGTGTTCTTACACATCATTATGGTTGTAGTTTATGACTAGTTAAATGGTGGAGAATGAATCGTTCCCTTAGATTCGGGCCTCTAAGGCATGTGTTCTTACACATCATTATGATTATAGTTTATGACTGGTTAATGGTGGAGAATGAATCGTTCCCTCAGATTCGGGCCTCTAAGACATGTGTTCTTACACATCATTATGATTGTAGTTTATGACTAGTTAAATGGTGGAGAATGAATCGTTCCCTCAGATTCGGGCCTCTAAGACATGTGTTCTTACACATCATTATGATTGTAGTTATGACTAGTTAAATGGTGGAGAATGAATCGTTCCCTCAGATTCGGGCCTCTAAGACGTGTGTTCTTACACATAATTATGATTGTAGTTTATGACTAGTTAAATGGTGGAGAATGAATCGTTCCCTTAGATTCGGGCCTCTAAGACATGTGTTCTTACACATCATTATGATTGTAGTTTATGACTAGTTAAATGGTGGAGAATGAATCGTTCCCTTAGATTCGGGCCTCTAAGACATGTGTTCTTACACATCATTATGATTGTAGTTTATGACTTGTTAAATGGTGGAGAATGAATCGTTCCCTCAGATTCGGGCCTCTAAGACATGTGTTCTTACACATCATTATGATTGTAGTTTATAACTAGTTAAATGGTGGAGAATGAATCGTTCCCTCAAATTCAGGCCTCTAAGACATGTGTTCTTACACATCAATATGATTGTAGTTTATGACTAGTTAAATGGTGGAGAATGAATCGTTCCCTTAGATTCGGGCCTCTAAGACATATGTTCTTACACGTCATTATGATTGTAGTTTATGACTAGTTAAATGGTGGAGAATGAATCGTTCCCTTAAATTCGGGCCTGTAAGACATGTCTTCTTACACAACATTATGATTGTAGTTTATGACTAGTTAAATGGTGGAGAATGAATCGTTCCCTCAGATTCGGGCCTCTAAGACATGTGTTCTTACACATCATTATGATTGTAGTTTATGACTAGTTAAATGGTGGAGAATGAATCGTTCACTCAGATTCGGGCCTCTAAGACATGTGTTCTTACACATCATTATGATTGTAGTTTGTGACTGGTTAAATGGTGTAGACTGAATCGTTCCCTCAGATTCGGGCCTCTAAGACCTGTGTTGTTACACATCATTATGATTGTAGTTTATGACTAGTTAAATGGTGGAGAATGAATCGTTCCCTCCGATTCGGGCCTCTAAGACATGTGTTCTTACACATCATTATGATTGTAGTTTATGACTAGTTAAATGGTGGAGAATGAATAGTTTCCTTAGATTCGGGCCTCTAAGACATGTGTTCTTGCACATCATTATGATTGTAGTTTGTGACTGGTTAAATGGTGGAGAATGAATCGTTCTCTCAGATTCGGGCCTCTAAGATATGTGTTCTTACACATCATTATGATTGTAGTTTATAACTGGTTAAATGGTGGAGAATGAATCGTTCCCTCAAATTCAGGCCTCTTAGACATGTGTTCTTACACATCATTATGATTGTAGTTGATGACTAGTTAAATGGTGGAGAATGAATCGTTCCCTTAGATTCGGGCCTCTAAGACATGTGTTCTTAACCATCATTATGATTGTAGTTTATGACTAGTTAAATGGTGGAGAATGAATCGTTCCCTTAGATTCGAGCCTCTAAGACATGTGTTCTTACACATCATTATGATTGTAATTGATGACTAGTTAAATGGTGGAGAATGAATCGTTCCCTCAGATTCGGGACTCTAAGACATGTGTTCTTACACATCATTATGATTGTAGTTTATGACTAGTTAAGTGGTGGAGAATGAATCGTTCCCTCAGATTCGGGCCTCTAAGACATGTGTTCTTACACATCATTATGATTGTAGTTTATGACTACTTAAATGATGGAGAATGAATCGTTCCCTTAGATTCGGGCCTCTAAGACATGTGTTCATACACATCATTATGATTGTAGTTTATGACTAGTTAAATGGTGGAGAATGAATCGTTCGCTTAGATTCGGGCCTCTAAGACATGTGTTCTTACACATCATTATGATTGTAGTTTATGACTAGTTAAATGGTGGAGAATGAATCGTTCCCTTAGATTCGGGCCTCTAAGACATGTGTTCTTACACCTCATTATGATTGTAGTTTATGACTAGTTAAATGGTTGAGAATGAATCGTTCCCTTAGATTCGGGCCTTTAAGGCATGTGTTCTTACACATCATTATGATTGTAGTTTATGACTAGTTAAATGGTGGAGAATGAATCGTTCCCTCAGATTCGGGCCTCTAAGACGTGTGTTCTTACACATCATTATGATTGTAGTTTATGACTAGTTAAATGGTGGAGAATGAATCGTTCCCTTAGATTCGGGCCTCTAAGACATGTGTTCTTACACATCATTATGATTGTAGTTGATGGCTAGTTAAATGGTGGAGAATGAATCGTTCCCTTAGATTCGGGCCTCTAAGACATGTGTTCTTACACATCATTATGATTGTAGTTTATGACTGGTTAAATGGTGGAGAATGAATCGTTCCCTCAGATTCGGGCCTCTAAGACATGTGTTCTTACACATCATTACGATTGTAGTTTATAACTAGTTAAATGGTGGAGAATGAATCGTTCCCTCAAATTCAGGCCTCTAAGACATGTGTTCTTACACATCAATATGATTGTAGTTTATGACTAGTTAAATGGAGGAGAATGAATCGTTCCCTTAAATTCGGGCCTCTAAGACATGTGTTCTTACACATCATTATGGTTGTAGTTTATGACTAGTTAAATGGTGGAGAATGAATCGTTCCCTTAGATTCGGGCCTCTAAGACATGTGTTCTTACACATCATTATGATTGTAGTTTGTGACTGGTTAAATGGTGGAGAATGAATCGTTCCCTCAGATTCGGGCCTCTAAGACATGTGTTCTTACACATCATTATGGTTGTAGTTTATGACTAGTTAAATGGTGGAGAATGAATCGTTCCCTTAGATTCGAGCCTCTAAGACATTAGTTCTTACACATCATTATGATTGTAGTTTATGACTAGTTAAATGGTGGAGAATGAATCGTTCCCTCAGATTCGGGCCTCTAAGACATGTGTTCTTACACATCATTATGATTGTAGTTATGACTAGTTAAATGGTGGAGAATGAATCGTTCCCATAGATTCGGGCCTCTAAGACATGTGTTCTTACACGTCATTATGATTGTAGTTTATGACTAGTTAAATGGTGGAGAATGAATCGTTCCCTTAGATTCGAGCCTCTAAGACATGTGTTCTTACACATCATTATGATTGTAGTTTATGACTAGTTAAATGGTGGAGAATGAATCGTTCCCTCAGATTCGGGCCTCTAAGACATGTGTTCTTACACATCATTATGATTGTAGTTATGACTAGTTAAATGGTGGAGAATGAATCGTTCCCTCAGATTCGGGCCTCTAAGACGTGTGTTCTTACACATCATTATGATTGTAGTTTATGACTAGTTAAATGGTGGAGAATGAATCGTTCCCTTAGATTCGGGCCTCTAAGACGTGTGTTCTTACACATCATTATGATTGTAGTTTATGACTAGTTAAATGGTGGAGAATGAATCGTTCCCTTAGATTCGGGCCTCTAAGACATGTGTTCTTACACATCATTATGATTGTAGTTTATGACTGGTTAAATGGTGGAGAATGAATCGTTCCCTCAGATTCGGGCCTCTAAGACATGTGTTCTTACACATCATTATGATTGTAGTTTATAACTAGTTAAATGGTGGAGAATGAATCGTTCC
>JAVTVY010001862.1:0-34254 GCA_036873755.1 Hanleya hanleyi | reverse complement strand
CAGGGATTTTTGGGGGTGTGTGTGTGGATGTGTTTGGGTTAGAGATGGGCTATTCACGGTTCGAATGGGTCGTGTGAGGTATCCATGTGAAGTCTATGTACTGGAGCATCTGATGGCGTGGATGTGGGGTAGACATAGGGTCATTCTGCGCATGCGCGGTAGCCCAAGGGTATGGACATAGACGTGTTGGGGTCTAGGCGAGCCCCTCATGGGCCTATTGGGTCGAGTGAGATATCCATGTGAATCCTAGGTGGAAGAGCATCCACCTGGACTAACATTCACGTAGTTTGGGGGGTCTGCGCAAGTGTGTGACGTCACTTCCGGGGTTTTTCAGAATGCTCAAACACTACCTCCAACTTTCGCGGCCCGGCCGGGCCCCCCAGCGCGCGCGCGCGGGAGTGATCTCCGGCCGCAGCGCGCGCGCGCGTCATCACCGGCAGTGCGCGGATGAATGTCGGGTCAAAAGGTCAAAGGTCACATCCAGGTCAAACGGTCCAAGGTCTCCATAGTAATAAACTTCATCTATACGTGTTGGACGAGTCTTCACTCACCGTCTTCCTTTACACACACCTCAATGAAATGCCCGCTCCAAACCTAGACCAAAACACGTACTTGGTCTGTGGGCTGATTTCATTGGCTCTCTATTTTACTATAGTGCTCTTGCATTCTAACATTGATGGGTTACATTTGGCCCATCCTACACCACTGATTTCAGTTTGACTGAATCTCCACATTGGGCATTTATGCATTATGAATAAAACACACAAGACAGGGTTTTTTGGTGAGATCTCATTTTTTTATTCAGTGAACAACAACAACGTGAGAACAACCACGTGGAAACTGAAGCCCAGAACAAGGGGCTTGTACATTGAAAGAACTGAAGCCCAGAACAGCGGGCTTGTACATTGAAAGAACTGAAGCCCAGAACAGGGGGCTTGTAAACTTAAGCCCAGAACAGCGGGCGTGTGTACATTGAAAGAACTTAAGCCCAGAACGGGGCTTGTACATTGAAATGATGGGTGGCCCAGTCATATACGAGTACATCGCGGTCCTCGGCCTTGGGGTACTCGTCAAACATCTGTACGATGGTAGATAAGGTCCTTCCCCGGCATCGATGGTACAGGTAAAACAAGCAATATTGTCCGCACACGTTACTGGTCAGGCTTTGCAACGTTTGACTGTTCCAACACCACGTCTCTGTGCCTTGACCCATGAAGTCTGTTAAATCGGGATGGAGGGGTGGCAGGCCGTACGGGTCAAAGTATTCGCCCTGTTGTTCTGTCAAGTACACGGCCACCCAGTGTTCACCGGGTCGCTCCATCGGGTCCGTGTTGAGAACGTAAGCAGCAGGATACACACGGTCGAATGGGAACACATCTCGGGCGAACACCCCTTGAAACATCATACGTGTCTCTGGGTCATTCTCCAGCACGGTGGTTATCTGGTCTGTATCCATGTTAGGTGGAGAAGTCACACAGCACGTTGCGCGCCTTGTCTACTTGAATGATGTTGTCAAACTCGGCGTAGCAGATCACATTGACGGTGCTCCGGAGGGCTCGTTGAAAGTGGATTTCCAACCGTAAATTGCCTTGCTTGGCCAGGGCCAGCTGATGGTCGTTCTCTAAGGTGGGGGTCAGATCGAAACAGAACAACGTGTATCCGTTTCCGTAGTCCTCCCGACTGATGAAATTCCCTTCGTCCTGGTTGATTTGACCGGTGGCTGTAAACAGGCTCTGATAGGCTCGAATGAAATTCGCGCGCCCAAAGTTCGGGGTTAAGGCCGTGGCTGGCACCTGTTGTCCATCCACATGCAGTGCCACAAAATTGATGCCGAAATGTTTAAAGTCAAACGGATTCTCTGGGTAGGCTACACTGAAACTGGTATTTCCCACACAGGCCAGGATCAATCGCTTGGGTAGTTCCCCCAGGAACAGGTTTTCTTTGTTGGCGCTCATATTTCCAGCAGACACAGAGAACACTTTGGTTTGTACACGTTGGATAGGGTACTGGGCTGGTTTTGTTTCCAGGGCTTTCATGTGTCCCAATTGAACGGCTGGATTCGGTTTCACTTTTCGGACATACAGGACTGCGTCTTCATAGACAATCTTATAGTCAGCTACATGCGCCTCTACGTTAGTGGCCATCAAGGCGAAGGTCGGAAGCGCCCGTATCAGTCGGATTTTGATGGGGATCTTCCGATGGGGTATCGGTCTTCCATGAACATGTCTGCGTGCAGTCGACCCATCATACCCACCGAGACGCCGTTCGCGGTCAAAGCCTTCCGTTTGCTATATCCCGTATTGTCGTTCTCTGCGCCCATGTGCTCGGCTTTGTCCTGGTAGAATAAAGCGGCTGTCAGTTGAGATTTTTTTAGCCTCTCGCCCATGCGACAACAGCGTCTCGATGTAGGCTCGATAGGGGTACGTGTTGGTCGAGTCACTGATGAGTTTGTTGCTGAGAAATATATCCACCTGTTGAAACATCGAGTGCAGCCAGAGATTCGTCGGGCCTACCGTTGCTTGGTCGGCGATTCTGGTGCCATCTCCATTGACGATCTTGGCTTTCACATACAAGTATGTATGGGCTAAATCCACATAGGCCGTATCCGCATTACTGATGGTGAACTCGATGGTCCCTGTTGCGTTGATGCTGGACAGCGGGAGATGCTCCACCCATAATCCTTGTTCGGCACTGGTCTGTGTGGGCGGGACGGTCCACAAATCAAATTCACTGTTGGTGGAGGGGCAGGACTCGGCGTGGATCAAGGACATGTTTTAAGAAAAAATATCCCGGGTCTTCGATGTGCGGCGTCGCTGGGTCGGTCGTCGACTGGTGCGTGGTCTCGGTGGGGCAGGTCTTTTATTCCCTACGGTGCGTTGTGCTTTGGCCACCAAGACGCCTCCCGCTTCTTTGGCCCGCCGTTTTAAGGCTTCTTTGGGTGCCGTACCCCCAAGACATCACCGGGCACTTGCAGTCCACTGCGTACCGCTTGTTTGCCGATTGCTTTCACCCCACGCGTCACCAAGGGCAGGAACGTTTTGACGATGCTCCCGAGTATGTTCCCCAGTCCATGTCCACGCTGCATGCGTGCACCACTAAAAACCGGAAAGCCACCCCCGGCCTGTTGGGCATAATAGTCCATATAGCTGCGTGCATCGCACTCGTAAGGCACCTTCATTATGCAAAGTGGGGAGCACGTGCTTGTCGAAAATGAAGTGTCACCACCACTTTCCTGCGTTCGAATGCCATCGGTCGTCCCGTGTCATCTCTTATATCCACCGTGATCGTGTTGATGTGGGTTTGTCGTACAGGCAGGTAGAGCATGTGGGTGAAACTGTGGGTGACTTGATCTCCATACAACTTTTTAATGGGCACCACCCGTTACAGAGTTATGTTGATATCACCCACGATGTGGTTGTCCACCACGTCCGAGTAGACGTAGAGTCCGTACATACCCGACTTCATATCCATCGGGATCTCGTCTTGGTGGGCGGTGGGACCAGCGAACGTCCGTAGATCGAAACCCAGCATTTGCTGTAGGATAGGGCTCTGCCTTGTCGTTGTGTGCGTTGTAATCGAAGTTCACGTGATTCTTGAAGGGATAGGCTTTGATGGGTTTTGAAGTATTCGTGACATCCCGTAGAGCCTTATAATGTAACAGTCTTGACAGCCCACCCATGAACTCCTTGGGAGTATCGTATTGGCCTTCGGGGAGGGTGAGTCGGGTGTCTTTTCCTTCGTAGGTCACCTCGTACCACACATCATTGGCTCGCACGTTGTACCACGAGTAAGGGTACTGAATATCCACCAGTCCACATTCCCACCGGCCAGGTAAATGCAACGGTTGTGGTAATTGAGTCACATACTTGGCCACGGTGTTGTCAGGAAAGACATCGAGTGAACTGTTACTGGGTAGCGTGAGGTAAAACATGGCGACTGAGCTGTCCTGCTGCTGCTGTTGGTTTAATAGGTGTTCCAGACCTTGGGTGGTTGTGTCCGGCGTCGTGTTCGTCGCGTTGACTTGCTACGTGTCACGGCTCTGGAGATGTGCGGTGTCCTGATCAAGGGTGGTTTTTTAAAGGTTTGAAAAGAAGGTGCCCGTTGTGATGGTGGAGTTTTGGGGGGTGACTCCGGTTTCCATTCGGATTCCCAAGGTTGTGGAATCTGTCGTGGTGCACGACTCGGCGAGTCACGCTGCATAAAGGCCCAGCGTTGGGGGTTCCCCACCAATTCCTGTGGTACATGCATGTCTTTCAAGCCTTGAGCAAAGACCTCCCATCCTCGAGGATCCGTGTGCGATCTGCGTTTACGCATCAGGTCATTCACTAAATCCGTCATGTGGGACCACCTGATTCTGTACCAGGAGTTCGCCTTTATCATTCCAAGTCATGTTAGGATTCTGTTTCATCCGTTGTAATACCAGGCCAGCTTGTTTCTTGAACGATGCAGGTACACTCTTCAGCACTTCGTCTTCCACCCACTGTGGGGCTGTGGGGGCTACCCCTGGTAATGGCGGCTGTTGGAGCGGTGCTGAGGTCAGCGGTGTGTCACATGGTGGTGGTGGTGGTGGTGGGGTAGAGAGAGTTTTGTATTGGTCCATGAACGTCATGTACCGTTGAAGCGTCTCATTGTACCGTTGTACTTTCTCACTCTCGCTTAACCCCGGTCTCTGTAAGATCTGTTGCATCTCTCCATCGAGGGTGTTTATGGTCTTCACCGTAGGTGGGACAGGGTAGGGCGATTGGAGGATTTGAAGCAACCGAGGTTCGACGAGGACCATTTTTTTCGTGTGGTTCATTGTCGGCCGAAGAGTCCACCCAATACTGGACCCAACACGGAAGCGGCCAACGGTGCTAAGATGGCCCCGAGAAAGCCGCCTTTCTGTAACACCTTTTTCTTTTGTGTTTGTGGGACCCGCTTCTGGACTAGGGTTCGGAGACCTGTCTTATGCTTGGCCAACTTGGTCTTCTGAGCCGGAGTCAGTGGTACGTTGCCTTTTAACAGGTTGTACCCGATCTCGCACAGACAGCGTACAAGGTCAGGGTCCGCACCGCGTACAATGGTTCGGACCAACTCGGGTGGGGCCGTCTTCAATACACGGAGCGTGGGAGCGTGCTTCCGTACTCGCGCAGACATCATGTACAACTAATGCCAGAACCCACAACTCTGCCCTTTTTATCCACCTCAGAGACAAAGTCAACCCTGCTGTGGTATTCATTCTTTTTATTATCTCCATCATCAAACACACACACACATCCCAGCTGGGGGCGCCACTGTGGGTGTGTTTACATTATTTTTGCAAGTACACGTGGTGGGTCTCTCCGGGAAAGATGCCGGTCCGTAGTCGAAGGTGGTCGGGGGTGGCTTGCTTGAGGTCGAAGAGCATATACCCGTGCTGAGGGGTTGTGGCATCTTTAAAGGCTTCCAACGCAAACGGTGTGCGGCCGGGATATATCTGTCTCGCCAGGTGCAGCAGTTGAGTGGTATCTCTCGGGTTTTTGAAGACCACCAGGTAGTGGGCATTTAAGCTGATGTTCCGATGTTCTTTGTTTTTACTGAACAGATTCTGCACAATGTAGATGATGCTGAGCCGTCGATGGTGGCTGCCTTTGGTAAAGAGTTGGGTGACCCGTGCATCCGTCTCCGCCATGAGATCATCCAGAACCACCAAGGTGTCGGGTTCCAAATCGGCCAGGTTGGGTAGGCCTTCCACGAACGTGATGTGGGGCATTGCTGCATACGCTGCCTGCCATTCTCCGTAACACCACACCACTCGGGCAATAGGTGGGGTGATCATGCTGTCGGCGTGTTGAAGGAGCTTCCGGACGAAGTGCGTTTTGCCGGAGCCCGTCGGTCCTGCGATGAGACACGTGAAGGGATGCTGCCACCGTGGGTCCATTCGTTCGAGGTGCATCCGTTGTCGTGGTAACCCGCTCTTGTAAATTTGGTACGAGTGAACTGGAGTGGTGGTGGGTACAACGTCGGTCGTCGTTGTCTGTACACTGTCAGGGATGATGATGGGGGTAGGTACAACGTCGGTGGTCGTTGTCTGTTCACTGTGAGGGATGAAATCTGGTGGGTCTTCAGACGTAGTGGGTGTTCTTGGTGTAGGCATAGAGCTTGGTGTGGAGCTCGACGTGGCTTGTACACGGGGTGTGGTGGTGGTGACTGGGCTCGATACGGGGTTGACTGGTGCTCTCTGTAGACCGGTTTCACTGGTGGCTGGTGTTCTCAATTGGTTAAGTAACGTGCTGACATAGGCTACGTCGTAAAACACACCTCCGTACAACACACTCAGCAGGGTTAGCAGTATCACCACAAAGCCCACTTGCGCTTTGCGCGTTTTGGGAGACGCTGTGTTCAGAGGCAGCTGCTGTTGGTCCATAGCACTGTGGTCGGACGTGGAATGAAGGATGACGGCAGTGGTGTCTGGCTTTATAGTCGTTTCACCTGGTTGGCCGCGACCCAGGAATTGAAGGAACTGGGCCAGCCTTGCCATTTGACGAAATGAAACAGTTTGCCACGTCGACGTTCCGTTTTCGAAATCTGCTCCACCGTGTAGTAGTCTTGCTGTGTTTTTACGACAGGCTGTAATTCCGTCTCGTAAAACGTCCCTAGCAACGGTTCCCCTTGAAGATCTTCCAGTTCATAGACTCGCCGCTGTCGGGGTAGGCGCCGTTTAATCAGGAAGTGCTCATCGCTCCAGTTGGGCAAGTCACTTTTCTCGAACTTGCCCTTGACTTTACTGATCCGTACAGGGTCCCCGACCTTGTACTCCGCCTTCGCCGTTCGCTGCAATGGCCTGGGGTACAACACACGCCGGACTTGAGCTTCATTGCGTTGGGTCACGGTAATGGGCGCTCTCTCAAAACTCCGATGATAGGCTCGATTGTAACCCCTCACAAGTTTCGGGAGATCATCGACGTACCGCCTTGTATTCTTATAGGTGAAATATTTATACATGCGGCCTTTGAATGTCCTGTTAAACCTTTCCACCACGGAAGCCTTGGTCTCGTTGTACGTATGGAAGAAAAACACCTTCTGGGCTTTCAGAAACTGTTGGAACGGTATGTTGAGGAATTCCGTGCCTTCGTCGGTTTGCAAATACAAAGGTTTGCGCCCGGTCTTGAAGATGTCTTTGAACGCCGCTATGAGATTCGCCCCCGTTTTCGTCCGGATGGGTACCACCCACGCATACTTCGATAAGATATCGATGCACGTCAAGATATACCGATTCCCATCGTTGTGTTTGGCAAAGGCGCTCATATCGACCAAATCCGCTTGCCACTGGGCATCTATTCCTCCCACGATGACGCGGTTCCGTAGAAAATGGCGACGGACAGATCGATGTAAGGTATAGTTGTCTTGTTTTCTTAACCAATCTCGGACTTGGGCACGTTGTATCCCCTGGGGTTTGGCCGCTCGATAGAGAGCCGACAATGCACTATAGGCCGCCGGACTGTCGGGACTGTAGTATAAGCTATCCAACACCTTCTTCCAGCGCTTCATGGTGACAAATGATGATGGACCCTGGCTCTATCGTTTATTTATAACGGGTATATCTTGGGCCGGAGTTTCTTTCTGATTTTCTTCGTGGGCTTCCACAGTGGCCATGGTCAATGACCAGTCCAACTCGTCTGATGACCGCTTGATAAACACTTCATCCACATTTACCACGGCATCTTCCAATGCAGAACATAGATCACGGTGAAGGGTAAAATGCACTGTACCCCCATCTAGCCGAGCCAATTGAGCAAAGAAAGGGCCGCGTCGGATGTACACATCGTGACACAAGTGGATGAGATCGCCGTCCAGTTCACCAGACAACACGCGTTTGAATTTGGTCCAACCCTCTCGGGACAGACGAATGTGAGCCGGGCACGGTTGTGTAGGGTCCGCATCACAGATGTCTCCCACCTCCTCCATGACATCGACCTTATCCGCATACACGTGCAGGAAAACCTCGGGGGTCAAGCTGAGATACGCCAGTATCATATGCTCCGTCATGGTCAGTACGTGAATGGTACCAGATTTGACTGTCTCTCGTATTTATAGGGAGAACCCCGTGAGATCAAAGGATCAGGTCGTCATGTCACTGGGCTAGCCGGGTAATCAATGGCATCGTCGTCGGGTTCATGGCTAGACAGTTGTTCATTGGGTTCTGCCGCTGCTTCTCTCAGGGCACGAGCCCACTCCAACTCGTCTGATGACCGCTCGTCCGGTGTAAACATCTGGTCCACAATAGGCACCACTTTCTCCAAGGCTGTCCACAGACCGGGGTCTAGGGTGAAGCCACGCGTAGGGTCTTGGTAGCGGCCTAGGCGTGGGAAGAAGGTTGCACGGTATACGTAGATGGCATTGTCTATGTGGATGAGGTGTCCGTCGAGCTCGCCGCTCAACACCCGTTTAAATTTGGTCCAGCCGTCACGGTGTAGCGTCACCGTATTCGATACGGTATCAGCGGGCGACCAGCAAACATCTCCACGGTCTTCCATCAGGGTGACTTTATCTTCATAGACGTGTAACCCCACCCGGGGTGTAAGGGGAAGGATGGGTCGTAGGACGGATGACATGCTTGCTCCAATGTCGAACGGTTAATGACACACACTGTGTCTGACCCTCGTATTTATAGTCCCACTGTCAATACCACAGCGCCAGGGTCAATAGAGCACAGACTATTGTGAGGCCAACCAGCCGTCGCTGGTTCCGGCGTGAGCGCTCGTGGTCCATAGCCCGAGCATCAAGGATGGCTGTCATAGTCCAGTAGTGGTGAGTGATGGCACGCCTCTCCATCGAGTGCACTCTGTGGAGGACCGCTTCTATGAACTCGTTGAGGACCTGGCGTCGTCCCTCGTTGTCGTCGCCATCTGCAAACATGGACCGGACCACTGCTCGGTAATCCGTGAATGAATACACCACGGTGGCATGCTGTAAAATGCGAGTCGCATAGGGCTGGATCTCCGCCATGGCTCTGCAACCGTAGAAATGAAGGTGTGGGATCCAGAGGGACGTTTTTTATAGACCAGGTCACACATGCGCGCCTAGATCTACGGGTGTAGTCCGTGATACGTACTATTCTGGTGGGTTAGTCAAAAATAGAGAGCAACAACAACAACACAGATTACAGATCAATCCTTTTATTATGCGTGAACATCATAGTAATACATGTACTGACCTGTCTGTGGGGGTTTTCGACAATGGCATATGCATCCGCACGCTGCCGGTGATGCCGCGCACTGCCGCAGAACCCGCGCGCGCGCGCGCTGCGGCCGGAGAACCCGCGCGCGCGCGCGCTGCGGTGGGGGGGCCGGGGCTCGCCGGGAAAGTTAGAGGTCGTGTGTTTGAGCATTCACCCCAAACGGAAGTGACGTCATTTTTACATCCGGGTGAATTCACCCAAACCGGAAGTGACGTCACACACACTTGCGCAACACCAGTACATGACAAACACAGACAAGTCTGGACATGTCCAAAGGTCACGCCTCATTCACCCAAACCGGAAATGACGTCACAACCCACGTGACCTGCGCAGCAGAATGGAAACGACACCCTAGTCTAGCCCCAAAGGTCACGCCTCAAACCAAAATGGCGGCTACAAAATGGCGGCTCCAAAATGGCGGCTCCAAAATGGCGACATGCCAGGGAAAAACCCCCAGTACATGACAGACACAGACAAGTCTAGACATGTCCAAAGGTCACGACCCATTCACCCAAACCGGAAGTGACGTCACACACTTGTTCATTGGACCATTAGTGGCTCCCCTAGCTCCAAAACGTCTAGCGGGACCCATACAGGGTGCAGATTTCGACACTAAGTGACCACATCCCGACGAAATGGCCTGTTTTCGACACCGGATGTGCCGCCATCTTGAACATACGTGCCGCCATCTCGGATATGTCCCATAATGCACCGGGTCAAAATACTCGCTTCTGATTGGCTGAGAGCTCTGTGACGGATTTGAAATACTCACTTCTGATTGGACGAGAGCTCCGCATTGCGTCTGCGCATGCGCAGAATGATATTCCTACCGCACACCCAACCCATCAGATGCCCCTTCACGAATGCTTCACTTTGATACCTCACTCGACCCCATTGGACCATGAGGGACTCCCCTAGCTCCAACACGGCTATTTCCATACCCTTGGGCCACCGCGCATGCGCAGAATGGTGACAACGGCCGAGCCACTAGTCCAGTCAGATGCCTCCTCACATAGGCTTGACTTTGATACCTCACTCGACCCCATTGGACCATTAGTATCTCCCCTAGCCTTGGGCCACCGCGCATGCGCAGAATGCCGATAGTTCAACCCCACACCCAGCCCATCTGATGTCCCTTCACCTAGGCTTCACATGGATACCTCATACAACTCCATCGGCCCATTAGGGGCTCCCCTAGATGCCAAAACGTCTATTTTCATACCCTTGGGCCACCGCGCATGCGCAGAATGCCGATAGTTCAACCCCATTCCCAGTCCATTAGATGCCCCTTCACGAATGCTTCACTTTGATAGCTCACTCGACCCCATTGGACCATTAGGGACTCCCCTAGCTCCAACACGTCTATTTTCATACCCTTGTGCCACCGCGCATGCGCAGAATGACCCTAATTCAACCCCAAACCCAGCCCATCAGATGCCCCTTCACGAATGCTTCACTTTGATACCTCACTTGACCCCATTGGACCATTAGTAGCTCCCCTAGCTCCAAAACGGCTATTTCAGGCCGCCATCTTGCACCCCACATCAGGCCGCCATCTTGCACCCCACATCAGGCCGCCATCTTGCACCCCACATCAGGCCGCCATCTTGCACCCCACATCAGGCCGCCATCTTGTACCCCACATCAGGCCGCCATCTTGCACCCCACATCAGGCCGCCATCTTGCACCCCACATCAGGCCGCCATCTTGCACCCCACATCAGGCCGTCATCTTGCACCCCACATCAGGCCGCCATCTTGCACCCACAGAACGTGTGACGTCATATGCAAATTTCTGAGGTCAAATTTTACTCGCTTCTGATTGGCTGTCACCAATCCTTCCACCTCTATCCATTCAAAGTGGTTTGGCCCGAGGTCAAAGGTCAAAGAGACTCAGATAGGTTTTTATATACTACTAATGTCAGCACAGGTACGTTATGTATTGACACCCTGCTTGAAAAAGCAGACCAATTTATGCGGTGTTTGAAGAGATGACTGGCCAAAACTGCCTGTCCAGCGCGGTTTATTGACAAATTCTGGCCACGATCTTGTCCGACTAAAGAAAATTCAGCGTAACATCGGACTTCATCTGGGTGTACAGTGATAATTAGTAACAGTTGTTGGGATAATGACACGTCGACATAAACTATAGCATGTCCTCGTTCAATCGCATACAACTTTGGCACATTTCGTGCTCTGATTCGATCGCTAGACCGATTTAAAAGAAGGTGGTGTTTTCTCTCAGCGTCATTTTCGAGGCCATGTTGTTCACCTGGTCTATTGTATAGGGTATATACTATATAGTGTAATTTTCCATGCTTGGCAAACACGGGCTCGCGCTTTAAAATATGACCATGTATGAGTATTATAGTAAGCTATATAATAATTTAGTGTTTCCAAGATGTTCAAATTTAAAATTTTAAAAAACGAAAATTTTAAAATTTAAAAAAGTTAAATTTTAAATGTTCAAAAAAATCTCTGACAAAACAGTGCTACTTAGCCCTGTGGTCCAGAGGTTGGAGTTGAAAGTACTCATAATAAAACAATTACAGATTTTCATATCAGAAGAAATAATTGCTGGTCCCCTCGAATAACGAACTGCGAACCGCGGTCTAACTTTAGGAACGTCTTTCCTTCCCGTTTTAGAGTAGATTGTGAACAGTGATCGATGATGATTCAAAAATGATCCATCCAATCACGATTGACTATGATCTGACAGTGTGACATTTAATATTCATGATAAATGATGATAATTTGTCCTGCGAAAATTAGATCGATCATAGTCATTCATAATGATCCAACCACGATCACATCGCCACCAGTAATGGTGTGACAATGAAAACAATTCCAGAGGATAGTGTATGAGACAATATGTTAGAAAAGACCCCACAATAACAATGTTGTTGATTTGTCACAACATTTGGATATATGAACAGGATTTGTTTTGTGGATAAGCGGTCGGGTTTCCAAAGTATATATCTTTGACCTTTATTGATGACTAAGTCCAATGATAAGCTCGTATGCTCGTATATGTGCTTGCATGTTCCAGCACTGCGTGTTATTGCTTTAAAAATACATGCACACGACGTTAGAAACCAATCAGTGTATGATACGATGTAGTGTCATACACAGAATACCCTTACAGCTAGTGATGACACATTTCAAACACAGTTCAACACAGCCTGCTCTGAGAGGGAACGACCAAAGTAGTAGTATATGCGTCGATTCGCGCGTAACCCGATACTCTTGATCTAATTACCCCAGGGGGCTAGTTAGAGGTATCAAATTACGCTCGTAATGTGATATGGGGTATTGAGCAAGTATTGGACTAATAATATGTTGAAATATGAAACTCGTATTCGAATTATGAGAGGCGAAAGGACAGGGGGGTATAAACTGTTTGAAGTAGACAGTAAACATGAATATTCATAGAATTGACGTCACACAGACGAGTCCGGACCTGCACGAATTTATTAGCTAACCGAATAAGGTCGCACATCTGCTCGTTTGCGGGTTTTTGACATGTTTGGTTCGGTACTAAGACAAATACATGAATATTAAAACAGACTGACGTCACGCAGACGTGTCCAGGCATGAAAATGTTACATCAAATACGGAAATAAACATGCCGGGTTTTCCCTCACGTCTTTATATATATGTAATTCAAGGTTTATCCAGCAGAAACAGTATACATCATGGATGTCATGTACAAGGTAGCTTTGAGTGTATATAGAAAGCATATGTCCGGGCGTGTAGAGAATCTAGAAAGAGTATTTGAATTATTGAAGCAAAAGAGAACATTAACTAAGTCCCGGTTAAAGTACGTTAATGATATCGTTACCGCGGAAGACCGGGGTGATGCTTTATTGGAGGAAATATCGAAAAGAGGTCCACGGGCCATCAGGGCATTCATTGCTGTATTGGAAGAGACGGGAAATAATCACATCGTCCAGTTGATCACCCAACCCGGCCCCTTTGTTGAAGGACAGCGTATACATTTGTTGAATAGATTATCCATGATATATGCCGTGCATCTCATCCCTATTATGGAGCAAACGGAAGAGAAGTACAACACAGGATTACATATTGGTGACCGAGTTTCGGTCTTCTTTGCCAAGGCCGTAGAATGTCTCGATGAAGAGAAAGCTGTAGACGAGTGGTTGAGAGACATAGGGAAAGACGGAGAAGTGGTGGACTTACCGTGGTTATCGGAATTCCAGAATCCTGAATGGCGAGAAAATCACCTGAAGACGGAGGAGTGGAAATCTAACCTCCGTGTACTCGTAAAACGAATGTGGAAGCTCAAGCGATGCTTCACAGTGCCATATATTAACTTAGAGAAGCCCTGTACTTCTTTGTAACGGGTGAATGACATGTTCGAACTTCAAACTGGTTTTTCCTGCATTGCCACATATGCTTATTTTTTTACCTCTGACGTCACAGACATGTTCGAACTTGAAACGGGTTTTTCCCGACATTGGCACATATGTTTATTTCTAGAGCTGACAACTTCTATGTTGATACATCTCGCATGCGCAGTGTACAGCGTAGGAATTGTATATAAGCATGAGGTGTCTTAACCTATCATACTCTCCTACTACTCGAAAGCGCCACTAATAGCAAGATGGAAGAGGTCCACCAACAAGCAATTCGGAAAAACCTTGTCATTCTCATCAAACAGATAACAAGTGTGTCCACTATATGTTACTTGCTTAGACAAAATATGATATTAACGAAGGAAATGTACGAAAACATCATGCTTGTGAAAACAACGAGCGGACGAGTCCGGCATCTGTTGAACTTGATACCTAAACGTGGTTCGAAGGCCTTTTATGCGTTTGTAGAAGCTTTACAGAAGACTGGCAACATTGCATTAGCCGAACTGCTACAGCCTGAACTTAAGAATACTTCGATTGTTGATGTCGTCTATAGGTCGGTGACTGGATTCCATTCAGGATACAACGTCTTTTGCCAATGTGGGGAACTCTAAAGGGCATGCCTGAGTGGATATTATCGAGAGTAAAGATGCTGAGACGGGGTCACTTTTGTTCAACGATAATGGAGAGTGAGTACCAGTGAAATGACTGTATATATATATATTTGTGTTCATTGCATCGTAAGAGGACGATACATCCAAAGAACATGAAACCATAAACTTGGAAAATTGTTGACATTGTTTCAAAAAAATGACCATTTGCATTTGTACTCCGTGTAGTGTATATATAAATAATGCCAATGTATATCATAGCGTTGTCTTTTATGTGCTCGTTATTAGCTCTCCAGCTCGAGCTCCTTCCTCGCGAGCGAGCTCCGAGCTCCCTCCCTCCCTCCCGAGCTCCGAGCTCCCGAGTTCCCGAGCTCCGAGCTCCCTCCCTCCCGAGCTCCGAGCTCCGAGCTCTCGAGCTCCGAGCCCCCTCCCTCCCTCTCGAGCTCCGAGCACCCTCCCTCCCGAGCTCCGAGCACCCTCCCTCCCTCTCGAGCTCCGAGCTCTCCCCACCGCAGCATTCCAGAGCCCGCCCCACTGCCCCATTCCACACCTCCGAGCTCTTGCATATAAACACTCCATACATATGTGAGCCTTCATTATACGACGAGTGTCGCACAAGAGGAGAGCCATGGCTTACGCATGTCACTTCTGTTCAAAGTTATTGTCCAGCCCGTTCAATCTTCGTAGACATTTACTTTCTCTGCATAAAAATACCTCAGACGAATGTCAACCCGCGCAACGAAGTCCTGATAACGTACAAGTTGAACTTCAAGAAGGATCGAGATGTCAGACGAGAGTATTGAACCATCCCTATACGATGACGGTGAGCGGTCCGTCCTCATGCGGAAAAACGTCCTGGGTGATGAAATTCTTAGAGGAAGGTGTGGCAACCCCAGCTCCGACGCGGGTTGTATGGTGCTATAGTCAATGGCAGAGCGCGTACGAGAATACGGGATTAAGCAACGTGAGCTTCGTTCCAGGAATTCCTCATGACATAGACGAACCGTATTACTTTGATTCCGCCCAGGTCAATATAATCGTACTCGATGACCTGATGGGCGTGGCGAAGGAAAATTCGAAAATAGCGGACCTATTCACCAAAGGGTCCCATCATAGAAATCTCTCTGTCATCTATATGACCCAGAATCTGTTCCCTCAAGGTAAGGCGTCCAGGGATATCGCGCTAAACTGTCATTACTTCGTTCTTTTCAACAACCCCATCGACAGATATCAAATCCGCGTCTTCGGGAGACGAATTTATCCCCAAAACGTGGGCTATTTCATGCAAACTTTTCATAGAGCCGTGACTCGCCACTACGGGTATCTCTTCGTAGATTTAAAACCGCACACCCACGACGCATGCAGACTGATGACAAACCTATTACCCGGGGAGCGCGATTCAGAACTATTGACCGATGTACAGCGACAGAGCCCACAACCGCCCAATACCGGACCCGCGTACCACTCGCCATCACATCAATCGGCTGAACAGGTATGTCGGGTGCCCGAGACAATAGACACTCGATATCCATCCGGAACTTTCGATAACTTTCACGTGACAGACGTATACTCTGGGTCACCCATTCCCGTAAAAACCCCAATGCGCCAACAAACCCCACACTCACTATCAACGCCTACCCCTAGTCCGCAGGAGACGCACCGAGATACAGCCAACATTCGCGCCAGGACAGCCTCTGGATTTCCAGAAGAATATGTCGATAAAGGGATATGGCGACATCTCTTTAAAAGCAGTATGTACGGAGAAGTAGAGAAGAAACTTGAAGCGAAAGAAAAAGAATTTCAGCGCAAAGGATATTCCAGGAAGAAATCCGAAATATTAGCGCATAATGCATTGGCCCCTCTACTGCGACGATGTTTACGAAGACAATACTTAAAACTAGTCGCGGGTATGAAATATCTGGTCAATGAGCCGATTCATATGAATATCGAACGAACAGCCTGTGGATTGAAAACTCCCAACATAAGTTGGGAGGACGCGTACGGTATAGCTATCGCTCAAAAGAAACACGTGTTCGAACGAATAATTGAGAATAAACACTCGTTGGACTCACGATAGCCGTCATTCGACAGAACGATACCCACCTGAACGGACTGACAGGCCACTTTTCATGCGCTATGTCTTCGAGAGACTTGGATGTACTAGATGACGTTTCCAGCGATGCACCCAGCGACAGTGCAGACGAGGACGTCTCCAGCGACCCACCCAGCGATGATACTGACGATGACGTCGATGATGACGACAATGAGGAAGACGTATCCGAGGATGACAACAGCTTTTGGGGCATCGCGGTGAACAAAGCCATCGACATGCACAGAGACAAGATAGAACAAAAATGGGAAGAACTTGGGGATTTACAGGCAGCCTATAAATCCATGCGCCCAGAGATCGCGCAAACTTTGACGGACCTTTATTTGAAACAAGTCAAAGTCATGAACGAACTGCGCCAGGACAATGTTCACAAGAAAGTCAAAAATACCACACTATACCTGCAAAAAGAATTAGAGTTCACAACTTCGGAGGCCTGGGAAGTTTCCGTGAGCATGCGCAAGAAGACGTTCGAGAAATTACTCCCGGACACCATAGAGCCATTTTCGGATGATGTCAAAGAATTCCAAGAGCCTACCGACACGTACCCACAGCCAGGAACATTTTAACCCGTATACCTATGAACTGTTACGTATTTTGACCGTCTCACAGCGTCAATATACACTCGTACTACAGTCTTATGGTCGAACAAGCGTTGCATATGACACGTTGCGGCATTATCGAGTATAATAATATTACTTACCCCGGCTTATTAGTGCTTTCCTTCACTCTGCCCATGTTATTTATCTGTACACCACATCTCTCCTTAACGATGTGAATTTCACATTTTACAGAGTATAGTGGATGTTCATATTCTGAAATATTTCATATCAATGGCCTTTGATTATGAGTTCTGACACCACCGGTTTTCAACCTGAATTTTGTATATATAAACTTGAATAAAATGATATTGTTGTTATGTAATGGAACAATGTTTTTATTTCGAGAGGTAATTTTTACTGTGTGGATATGACCATAAACCAATATTAACATGGTAAAGCTCTCGTGAGTCTGTTAATGTGGCCGTATAATATCAGTTTTCTGTGTACTGTGAACGGATAACAAGACGGTCACGAGAGGTCGGCTGATTTCTGCTCTCTTGTTTTTACTTGGATTGTTTACCAATCTGTCAATATTTTATGTTGTATGGACACTGCGAGTTACCGAAATATCGACAATTCGAATGTAAAATGCTGGGGACGGAGAATTGCTTTTTATAGCAATGACACAGCAACTTTGCAGCATGATGTGCTAAAATGCTACACCTCAACGTTTTTGTATATGTGCAGTGATATACACCCAAACCTGGGACAAACACAAAATACACTAATGGTAACACAGGCTATGCCCTGGACAGAATAAACAGAGTGACGTGTAACATGTATTCAAAGTATGGATGAAATAGTCCACATATTGGTCGTGTACAGTGCGACCAAAGACGCGTTGAAAGCTATATGCTACAGCCTAAATCAGCGTATGTTGACCCCATTTGAGGACAGTGGACTGTATAGCGTGAACCATATCCCTTGTGTAAGCCTTAGAGTGTATGTATATATAAATAGAGAGAACATTACTTTTTACAAGAAAAGTGGAGTTATATATATTTATCTGATGTAACATTTTCATGTCCAGACGTATGTCTGCGACGTCAGGCACTTTTAATATTCATGTCTTACTACCGGCTGGAACACGTCCCTAGTCCCTTTCACTGCACAAAAGATATAGTAAAAGCACATGTTGAGCTTATTGAGGCCGAAAAATACAGCATGTTATAGCCCGACCTATATTTCTGTAAATAGTTCACGTTTATACACATTAAATATAACTGCTTAGCCCTGTAAAGTGGCCACATGGGCGACCTTAATTGACATAGTAAAAATATAAGTCAGTACATAGCATGCATCCAACACAGACACGTTGAAAGCTATACTAAAGGGAACTATGAACTTGTTCCACCGTGAGAGCCAAGAGTAAAAACAGATGGTGACATGATTTACTTGCTGGCGAAGCAAAATACAACCGCGCTAGAAACGAATACTCGTTTTTAGTTGTAACCCAGATTCCGGCTTTAACCCGTGGCTGGCCTCATCTAATGTCAAACCCGCAAACGAGCAGATGTGTGACCTTATTCGGTTAGCTACTAAATTCGTGCAGGTCCGGACTCGTCTGTGTGACGTGAATTCTATGCATATTCATGTTTTCAGTCTACTTCAAACAATTTATACCCCCCTGTCCTTTCGGCTCTCATAATTCGAATACGAGTTTCATATTCCAACATATTATTAGTCCAATACTTGCTCAATACCCCATATCACATTACGAGCGTAATTTGATACCTCTAACTGCCCCCCTGGGGTAATTAGATCAAGAGTATCGGGTTACGCGCGAATCGACGCATATACTACTACTGACCAAGTACGACCAGCACTTAACAGAATCAATAAATTCAACTAGAATTGTGAAATGCATACTTTTATTCGGGTAATCAAAAATTTATCCTATTTATGGAACACTTGATGCTATCTGGATATATGTATGCCATAAATTATTGGACAGATCAACTACGAAAGTGTAGTGCTGACTGGGATATTAAACAAAGCGATCATGACTGTGCGCCTTTTGCGTTTGTGTTAGAGTAGCAATAAAGCGCTAAAACAAGCTAAAACAAGCCTCAAAATGGTTTGATGAAGGGGAATACGTCATCAGAGTGTGTATAGGGTCTCCAACGCTATCTCCAGCACTATGTCCAGCGCAATGGCAAGCGGAAAACCCCCACGGGGTGAAATCCTCGGGAAAGAAGGACTGTATATGAACCCATGGATTTATTTTTTGTGGAGTAAGGTATTAGGTGTGGATTTATGCATGGACTGTTAAACGCTGTAGCGGACGACGGGAGGGGTCTCGGGGACGTTGTTTGAATTTCGCTGGAAAGTTATGAAGCGCAGTCGTCGGGCAGATCTAGGGTGGACGTTTTGGGGTTTAGGTGAGCCACCCGTTGTGCAAATGGACCGTTGTGCAAATGGATCTCAGTTTTAGCGCCCATGCGGTTGAGCCAGACTGGGGTGTTTTTCGTTGGAAGTTCTGTCATTCTGCGCCTGCGCAGTCGAAAAGCTTGGGGCGTTTGGATAATTTTGGGGTAGTTGTGTTTAGTTCTTTTTCGTGGAGTAATGTATATAGTGTGGATATTTGCTTCTTCTGTCTCACTCTGTCGGGTACGCTTGGGAGATGTCTTGGGGGCCATTGCTTGACTTTCAAATTCAAGATGGTGGCTTATATTTGCCGTGTCGTATCATCGTACTATCGCCCTATTTTTACTGGAGTGATGGTTCGATGCGATGGCACGATGCGATGGTACGATGGTTCGATGCGATGGTATGATGGTACGACGGAACCATCACATCGTACCATCGTATCATCATACCATCGCATCATCGTGCCATCCTAACATCGTACCATCGCGCTTCGGAAGAGTTGCACTAGTCGCTTGATCAAACGAAAGTCATGCGCAAATAAATTATATTAAATGATTTTTAATTGTTTTCATCGTACTGTCGTGTTATGTTTGAATACATACAGTGATTTCATTGTACCATCGTACCATCGTATCATCGTGCCATCGTACCATCGTATCATCGTATCATCGTACCATCCTGCCATCGTACCATCGCTTCGTGTCATCGCATCGTACCATCTTACAACCGCTCCAGTAAAAATAGGGCGATTGTACGATGATACGACATGGCAGATATCAGCCACCATATGTATATGGCATATCTTCAGATTATTGTCACCATTTTATCATTTGAACCCCGTGGGTCTAAAGCCATTTTTATACAAGGTTCTCACAAGTACTGTTCCCATGATGGTTCTATTGTGATTATAACAATATAGCATTTCTTGAAAAAGAGTGGGGGTGTTTTGGGTGTTTGAGTAACCAAACATGCATATGGGACAGACAATAGTCCGTGAGCCACTAGGGGTCACCTTGCCCCCCCCCCCCCACCACTACAGAGCGAAACTATGTTTTTTTTATGTAGTTTGGAACATATCAAATAAGAAACAACTTGTTAACAGTCGATAAACTGGGACTCACTACCCTTCTAATGAGTTTGAAATTACCCCCTGTGTTGAAACTGCAATTTTTGTGATAATAGGGGTAGGGGTACAAGAATAGGCTTATCTTCCACAATTACTATCCAATCTTTATAATTTTGGTCACATATTATTCAGCATTGATTGCTGCATCAAATATTGACAAGATACCACTACTATTTGTTGGGTATGACGTCACACAGGGACCATACATACAACAGTAGGAGTAGTAGCGAAAGCGGGCGTTTTGGTGATGCATGGGGATGTGTTTGCGCGATCGAGGGACCATTCTTGATCCGAATGCGTCGTGTGAGGTGTCCAAGTGAAGCCCTCGGTGTGTAGACCACGACTTGAGGGATGTCCACATCATCTGTGACGTCATTGGTGACGTCGTCAGTAGGAGTAGTAGCCAAAGTGGGCATTTTTGGGTTTGAAGGAAGGTGTTTGGGGTAGAGATGGACCATCCGTGGTCCAAATGGACCGTGCTGGGTGTCATCTTGTCGCTCTCTGCATGTAGACGACGAATGGTATGTTTTTTGTTGAAAGTCGCATTGCGCTACTCATGCGCAGTTGGGCAGTAGTAACAAAAGATGCCATTTTGGGCATGGGCAATGACATTTTTGGGCAATCAAGGGACCCATGTTTGGTCCAAATGGACAGGTTAGGGTATCCTAGTGAAGATTTGATGGGGTAGAGTCAAGCAGGCGTGTTTTTTTTATTGAAATTCGCGCCAATCTGCGCATGCGCAGTTGGGGTGTAGTAAGTAAAGTTGTCAATCTTGAGGTGCGCAGGTGTATATTTGAGAGATTGAGGTTCTATATCTCACCCAAAGATGGAGTGTAGGGTGTCATCTTGAAGCTGTCTTGGTGTGGACCACGACTTGAGGGATTTCCATGTCAGCTGTGCCGTCATTGGTGTCGTCATCAGTACGAGTGGTAATGAAAGCGGCCATTTTAGGGGTGCGCAGGGATGAGTTTGAGAGACTGAGGGACCATTCTTGGTCCGACCGGGACGTGTGGGGTATCATATCGAAGATTTTGTAGGACAACGTCCGACTGGTCTGGTGTGTCGTGGAAGTAGGGGGTTTTAGCCTCGAGGTGGACCATCTCTGGTCCGAATGGGTCGTGTGGGATTTCGTAGTGAATGGCTCTTGCGGTAGCGTCGGATTAGACTGATGTGTAGCCTAATATCATCGTTCTGCGGATGCCCAGTCTGGCAGTAGTATAGAGCTCTTATCCAATCAGAAGCCACCATTTGAGAAACTAAAGAGTTTGGAGCTGTGGGATGGATCCGTTGAGAGCTCGGAGCTCTTGGAGCTCGGAGCTCTTGAAGTCGGAGCTCGGAGCTCGGAGCTCGAAAGTGACGTCATCGCACGCATGCGCATGCACCTGTGGTGCACCCGCAGCCAGGCGTGCCCTATGCCTTACGGGCTATAGGGTACAACGTGCACCACAGGTGCGTGCGCATGCGTCCGATGACGTCACTTCCGAGCTCCGATTTTCAAGAGCTCCGAGCTCCAAGAGCTCCGACTTCAAGAGCTCCGAGCTCTCAACCGATCCATCCCTCAGCTCTGTAGTTTCTCAAATGACGGCTTCTGATTGGACAATAGTTCTCTTCTACTGCCAGACTGCGCATGCGCAGCACGATGATACACACCAGTCTAATTCGGCGCTACCTCACGAACCCTTCACTACGAACCTCACACGACCCATTCGGACTACGGATGGTCCACCTCGAGGCTAAAATTCCATTCAAGTGCCCCTTTTCCACTATTTTCTGTCTGCACATGCACGCCATATCCCTTTACTTCCACTACACGCCAGACCAGTCGGACGCCGTCCCAGGAAAGCTTCAATATGATACCCCACCTGTCCCATTCGGACCAAGAATGGTGCCTCAGTATCTCAAAAACACCCGTACGCACCCCTAAAATGGCCGCTTTCGCTACCACTCATACTGATGATATCACCAATGAAATCCCTCAAGTCGTGATCTACACCACGAGAGCTTCAAGATGCCACCCTACACTCCATCTTTGGATGAGATATAAAACCTCAATCTTTCAAATATACCCCTGTGCACCTCAAGAATCACCACTTTACTTACTACACCCCAACTGCGCATGCGCAGATTGTCCCGACTTCCAATAAAACACACGCCAGTCTAACTCTGCCCCACGAAAGCTTTACTAGGATACCCCAACCGGTCCATTTGAACCAAACATGGGTCCCTTGGTTTGCCCAAACATGTCATTGCCCACGCCCAAAATGACATCTTTTGTTACTACTGCCCAACCGCGCATGATCAGTACGATGCGACTTTCAACAAAAACCATATGATTCGTCTTCAACATGCAGAGAGCTACAAGATGACACCCCACACGGTCCATTTGGACCGGGAATGGTAAGCACCTTCCTTCACCCCCTAAAATGCTCACTTTGACTACTACTCCAACTGATGACGTCACCAATGACGTGACAAATGACGCGGACATCCCTCTCCGTGGTCTACACACCGAGGGCTTCACTTTGACACCTCACACGACACATTCGGACCACGAATGGTCCCTCCTTCGCTCCAACACACCCTCACGCACCCCCAAAACGACGCCGCTTTCGCTACTACTCCTACTGTTGTATGTATGGTCCCTGTGTGACGTCATACCCAACAATTAGTAATAGTATCTTGTACATATTTGATGCAACAATCAATGCTGAATAATATGTGACCAAAATTATAAAGATTGGATAGTAATTGTGGAAGATAAGCCTATTCTTGTAACGCTACCCCTATTGTCACAAAAATGTAGTTTTTAGCAAAGGGGGTAATTTCAAACTGATTAAAGGGGTAGTGAGTCTCAGTTTATCGACTGTTAACAAGTTGTTTCTTATTTGACATGTCCTAAAGTACATAAAGAACATAGTTTCGCTCTGTAGTGGCGGGGGGGGGGTGACCCCTAGTAGCTCATGGACTACAATAACCCTATTTCCATTAACGGCAAAAGGTCTGACAAAGTTCAAGGTCACATAGGACAGAAAATGTAGGAAAAAAGTGGAAAACTCCAGTTCAAAGATCTGGATTATGAGCAAATTCCAAGTATACCTCAAACTCACTGGAAGTTACTGATCTTGATTGATTATCATCTCCCTGTCAAACTTGAAGTAAGAGTTATTGTCGTTGGCATCGTTTGTCTGTCCATCCGTCTGTCCATATTAGGTGTGGACATGATCTCTCTTGAAGGACTATAGCAATGCTACGTAGCGTGTGTACGCTTCATCTGATTGGCTATAAATGTAAGCATATATCTAATATCTCAAGTCTTATCTCAGGTCTCAATTATTCGTTGATAAGGTCACTATGATTTAGTCACTAAAATTGCTTTGATCTAAGTGATTGAGGTCAGGTTGAATATTGTTGTTTTTACAATTTTGAAGCATGCCAGGTTAAGTTGAGGTTTTAGGCATTTACTGACACATAGATAATGTTATTAGGATTTACTGACATATAGATAATATTACTGTTAGATTAACAAATACCATTTCTAGATTCAACAATGGAGAATGAGACATTATTTATGGAGTTCAACCACTTTGCGAATCAAGAGTAAACAGATAATATATTAAGTATTGATGAACTGCGAATCTATGCAAGTTAGATGTGACTATTACGGCGCTAATTAGACAATGCATTGCCTCCCTCCAAAAAAAACGTGCATGAATAAAATCGATTTGGGGATCTACTCTACGAAGACAATATATTAACTTTCCCTGAAATGCGAATTTCAAATTGCTTGAGGTATAAATTGATTTGCGAATCTGCTATAAATATGCAATATATTATTTCACCGTGAGGTGCAAAAGTGCAATTTTGTTCAATTTAGATAACAATTTGCTATTTTGCCTCCCATCCAAGGAAATGAGTCTCCGAGATCAATCGATTCGCAAATATATCCTGAAATGAAAATATATTAATTCTCCCTGAAGTCAGCGAGAACAAGTTAAGGTTGTGAATCTACGTTAAATAGACAATATATTAAGTATTTTTGAACTGCGAATCTATGCAGTTTAGACGAGATTATCAAAGTGCTAATTAGACAATATATTTCATCTCATCCATTGCCGTCGAGGTTAACCGATCTGCGAATCTACTCTAGATAGACAATATATTAACTCTCCCAAAAGTGCGAATCTATTGAATTTATATGAGGATATCAAATTGCTAATTGGACAATATATTGTCCCGATCATCCAAAGTCGACGCGGTACAACAGACAATATATAATGTCTTTCTGAGCTGAGAATTTACGCAATTTAGATGAGATTATCAAACTGCTAATTAGTCAATATACTGCCTCTAGTCCAAATTCGTCGAGATCGAATCGATCTTCGAATCTACGTTAAAATGGAAATGTATTAATTCTTTCTACAATCAGTAAGAACAAATTCAGAGTGGGAATCTACGCTAATTAGACAATATACTAAGTCTTTCTGAACTGCGAATCTATGCAGCTTAGTTTAAAGGATCAAAATGCTAATTAAACAATATATTGTCTCCCATCCAGTGTCGCCGAGGTAAAACAGATATGCGAATCTACGCTAAATAGACAATATATTAACTCTCCATGAAAAACAAATCTACGGAATTTATGTGAGATTATCAATTGCTAATTGGACAAAATATTTCCTCTCATCCAAAGTCGTCATGTGTAACCGATTTGAGGATCTACGCTATAGACAATATATAAACTCTCTGTGAAGTGCAAATCTATGCAATTCATATGAGATTTTCAAGCCGCTAATTAGGCAATATATTGCCAGGCATAACAAAAAGCTGTATGACTAATATCGATTTGCGAATCTACGCTGAATAGACTATTCATCAACTTACCATGAAGTGCCAATCTATGTAATTTAGATACTTATTAGAAGAATTATATTTCCCTGAAACCCCGGCACCAAAGATTAGCAAACTGTCTGCACAATGTTACCACCAGTGCTATTTAGCATCATGTTATGGGATAGGGAAAGGAGAAAGATATCAAGAAAAAATCCAGTTACGCACCTAACTCACAATGCACAGTCGAGTTGAACGGACTAGACTTGCCTGGGAGTTTTATCTTGATTTTCAAATGTAAGAAGGAGAGTGTTCCTAGCTATATATCTGACTTGTTTAAGTAGTAATTACTGAGTATGGAATGAGATCTGATGTGCTGACTAGAAATCTTATCTACTCGAAATTTAAAGTTACAAATGTTCAGAGAGTTATTTAGAGGTACCAAACTATGGAAAGGCTCAGATGATAGTCTCAACATGGTGCCTACCAGAATTTTAAAAATCTATTTCATGAGAGAAATATCTTAAGCAACCTAAGAATACTAAGAATATATATGCCATACTCCAATTCAAATGATTATGATGAAGCACATTACTATTCTTGTTATTTAGAAATGATTATCTATCTTATTTCAAGTGTTTATGTCTCTTGAATTTATATATGAACCCAATGTATTATATACCCACAAGGGCCTAGCTCTTTGGAAAGCCTGGTAAAATAAATTAATTTGACGTTAGAAATTTTGGGACATGGAAATCTTATGGTTGACAGTAGACTGTTTGCGCAAGGCTCGTAAAAATGACAATTTACAATTTATACACCCTGTACTACCTGTTACAGGACAGTACAGGTTGAAGTCACACGGACGCGGTTTGCCAAATTCTGGGTTGAGTGACTTGAGTTATGGCCACTCCATGTATATATAGAGAACTCTAGACGCTACACAATGCATTAAACCTTCAAGTACTCCTATCATAAAATAGTATATCATTGCCTACACCATCTCGTCAGCTTTCTAGAAATTCCACAAGTACCATTTTGATAGGTATATTTGACACCATAGGTTGATTTATGAACGCGATATAATTCTTGAGTACGATGTTTAGATAAGACACAGGTTATACTGCTGGCGAGACAGTTACATATAGATTGATATCTATAATTTCATCTGGACTGAAAACTTCCTCTCTGAAATAATTAGATTCCAATGTTCCGATTTTTAATCTATTCCTTATACTAATAAAACCCCATAAGAATCCACCATGGATTCAAAATCAAATGAAAAAGGTCAATCTACTAACTGTAATTTCTAATCTGAAAGATCGATTTTCAATCGGAAAAGATTGGTCACTAATTCCAAACTGAGGACACTGGAATTCGAGACTAAATTGAATTGCAAAATTGAATTTAGTAGATTGAATTTTCACCTTGAGAATTGAAGATTATAGTATTCCATCTCTGGGTGTATATATATTAAAGATAACCCAAAATAAATACAACATTCACAGTCCGCTTTCTCACTATTGGATTATTTTCCGCAGTACGGGCATGAAAAGTAACAAGTATCGAAGGGATCCTGTTCTCATGTTTATATGATAGTGGCACCCTAAAACTATCCCACTACAGACTTCAAATCTCCCAGCTCCGAAGCTCCAAACTCCGAAGCTCCAAGCTCCAAAGCTCTTGCTTAACTCTCAGCTCTCTAATTCAGCCATTCGCATCCCGTTTCTCCATTTGCTAATATATGGGGGAAATACCTAAATCGAATGATAACTGGCATACCTCTAACTTAACATTGTAAACTCATACTCACTGAAGAAAGCATTTTGATATTATTCAAATAACGTGGTAATACTTTATACTAGAGGTAGCGGTGTTAGTCTGTATAATATAATTGAACAAGAAAGAGTGAGTTTATTGGTCAATAGCTTTCTGACATTGTGGGTATATGTTATTAGTTTACCACATTTACGCCCTTTGTAAAGTACAAATCGGGAGAAATAAAACTAAACCACGGGAGATGTCGTCATAGCAGAGATAATACCTCGCTACTTTTAAGGCAGAGAGGCCGAATAACAGCACTTGGGTATTTTGTATCACTAGTGTAAGCCGCCCCCAGCGACCACGATGTAATTCATATTCACGAATAAAGTTCACAGATTTAATTTTTCAATTCTGATACTACAGGAATGTGTGGAAATACATAGGCAGCTCTTTTACAATTCTGATACTACAGGAATGTGTGGAAATACATAGGCAGCTCTTTAAGGGTTTACAGCCCCTTGTCCAGCACAATATAAAAACTCAATCACTCCCATTCGTGAGAGTTGTCCGATGAAATATGAATCGTCACTGCACGCCCAGTGATTCCTGAGTTAGGAATGGGTGATATATATATATCAGGGTGCTGGGTGAAATAATTTGTCTTCTCGGTTGGAATAAATGATTGTTTCAAAACCCGGTCCATTCGATGACGCTGTCATTATATAATTTAAAAAAAAATACTCGTTTGGCAAATATATAGAAGAAGGATGGATATACATTGTAGATACACTTGCCAATAATTAGGTAGTTAAAGGCATCACAGCCTACAAATTCACCTTGCTATTTCACGATAATCCACGCATTGGCCAAACAATGTGGACACATGTGATTCACTCGCCAATGATTTGTACATTTTATATTATTATTATTATCATCTTGGTACTGTGACTTTTTACCTGCAATATTTTTCCATATACGCAACATATTTTTATATACTATACGGTAATTTATATGAGTTTCAAGTATTAGTTCCACAGTAGAATAGCTAATTTTAATATAGGACGGGTAATTCAACTGAAGGCCAATCACGTATTGGAAAACACAATGTGGGCGATGGCCATCTACTGAATGCAGGATTTGAAACTCATATTCATAGGTACACCCTCAGTATACCTGTGTATGTGCCCCAGTCCAATTTCGACACTAATTCAATATCGTCTATCATATATACTTATAAGACAGAAAAACATAATTTGTGTGTAGTCAGTCTCACTCCACCCCTTGTGACAAAAATAATCTTTTGTCATTCTCCTGAGCAAAACTTTTAAAAACAAGTCTAAACCTATTACTTGCCCCTCTTGCACTAGATCGGCTATATGCCCGGCACTAAACCGAGTCACCTGCATAAAATCTTTTAAACAAACCAAACTGCCCTCTTCCTACATGCACTTCGACTACTCCCCACCCCTTTCAATTTTTGTAGTGCTTTCTCCGTAGCCATTGACACATCAATGGACCCTAAATCTGCCATGTTAACCAAAGCGGAATGATATACCGTACATGCGAACAAGCCAAAAGAAATAAGAAATACCCAATCAAAATTCAATCAAATAAATTCAGATATATCAGATTCTCAGTGAGTTTCCACTCCAGAAACACACTAAAATAAATGAAAGACAGCTCACATCGGTATGTCCCCTACGAAACACCAAATCTGACACCAAAAATAAACAGTAGTGACAAATCCTCACATCCGATAAATGAAATAAATATTGAAGCATGAGCACGTTTCCATTCAGTTGACTTTTAAACAATGACAGGCTTTCCTGAACTGAACAAGAAACGAATTCTTCACGTGTCGAATCACCAAAATGGGCAATACACCTGGATTAGTCCAGAAAAACGACCCGATCAGCGATGTTTTAACCGACGAGTTGACAGTTGACAAATTTAAGTCTATCACTTGCTGACAAGGAACCTACGAAAAAAATGGGAGTATTAAATTAGGGGCCAACCGTCCAACAAATATCTTGAAAAAAAAACGCGTTTCCCTTTTATCAGGAAAGAGAAAACTTTAGCAGATAAAAAAGAACCAATTATTCTCAACTGGGCCGCGAATATTTAGCGGGTTTACCGTAAACCCAAAATTCTATTCCCTAAAGAAACTCCTCGTAAACGCGGGTCCCAACTTCACAGCAAAATCATCAATCCCAAATCCAGAGACACAAATATACCACCCCATAGCAACACTGAGAAATCTCTCACGCCAAATCCAATCTAAAAAAACAATATAACAATAACAAAGCACATATAGACACCACCACACAGCAACACCTGGAGCGACAATGGGCAAAGACCTCCTTCAAAATTTGAATCTTCCCGATATACTGACTCTATCTAATAAGCACGGTAGAAATATTTGGGAGTTGTATAGCCCTGCCAGGCTCAAATCGCATCCAATAAACAACTGAATCAATTTATCCGGTTTTTACCAACCTGTTAGCCACAATCGGTCTCATAACAATAATACTGTAGATATGGCGAAGCCAAGTAAATAGATAATAAGTTAATAGATAGAATATTCAATAACACGGACCAAACTGAACTAGTGGGAGGAGGAGAGGGGGACAACTAACCGCTGTATCATACAAACCTGTGTGTTCATAATATTGTCGAATTTCACTACTGCATAGCTAGCCTACCAGCCGAGACAAAGGAAAATATGTGTTCATTTGCCTTATTCGAACGACAGCCTGCCAACCGTGAAAGGCGAAAGAACGGTTCGCATGTCAAATGTGACCTACACTCGCTAAAACAAATCGACATAGCATGAACCTGTCGAAAGCCGGTCAAAACACGGGGAGTGAGGAACGCTGTATACCATGAGAAAAAAAATGGCCGACTTCCACGCCACGATTGTTTACTGGAGTTTTCCAATTACACAGGATTATATAGGTTCCCACCCCGAAAAAAAAGAAGATTTTACTTCTGACAACAGATGTTGAAGCAATGTGCCCCGCCTAGCAACACTCAAATCAATGTTTAGAAAAAATATCCCCCAATAAAATCCTCTCTCCAACCACCCGAATCATAACATGTTCTTATCGGAGGTAGCTGGAGATCTTGCAATCTCCTGGCATACGGCCCGTTTCGGCATGCCAGGGATTAACAGGTGTATGTCATAACCATCCAATTCAAATTTATTTCAGCTGTCAAAATCATATAACTTCTCCAGCAAAGTGTATGTGTTAGGGAGAAATGTACATGCAATCTCAATAAATTAATATCCTATCAATGCTCCCCACTCGTATGTGTCGCTATGCAAGATCTTACGGATTTCAGTTGAATTTGGTGTTCAGAGCGCCCATCTCATGAATAATTAATAGTCTTATGACATCACGGCTGCATTTTAACTATTTTACTTGCAGTCGGGGATGGGGGATAGGTTCATGGTTTGAGCCTTAACCCAAGGTTTACACCAAGGACCAGCCCATAATTCTACCCCGCATTATGGGAGGGCGGCAACATCAGAAGATTCCCCGACAGCTTGACGTGTGCTTCGCCGGAGACAATCAGAAGGCACTTACCATTATGTTTCCTTCAAAGCATTATGAAGGGCTCTCGGGATTGGTTAACACTCGCGTTACTGCAAGCCTCCCTTACAGAAATTTAAGGTTGCGGGGAGCTCCCGCTAAGCTCCCGGGCTCATATGTTAACTTGTGCGAGCTATCTGCTACCTTGCGCGAGCTATCCGCTACCTTGCGCGAACTAGTGCGAGCTAACCAGCAGATCGCGAGAGCCAGCGCAAGCTACCCGTTAACTCGCGTGAGATACCCGCTACCTCGCGTTCACTATCATAGATTGTTTCTAGTACTCATCGCAAGTTTGCGCTACCTAGCATCATCGCAGAGTTTCAAACCTGCTAGCTCGCGAGAGGTAGCGCAAGTTTGCGGGAGCTATCGCAAGTTTGAGATATTTGATCTCTGTACTCTTGAGATTCCACATCATTACTATTCCGGTCCAGCTAGGCCTTCCTTGAACCAACATCTGGAAAATCTGGGTCAGTCTGAGTTGACCAGTGTGTAGGAATACATAATAAAATTCCAAAGTTCCCTTCCACAGAAGGCCAAATAATCTGTTCTCTGCAGTGCTACAGATATTTACTTATGTTTTCACATTCTTGTGAATGATAAACTTTCTTTAGATATGGGATTAGTGCCCTTTTATCCTTGGTATTTCCTGCCCTGGAAATGGACTACTTTGGAATGGGGAGGGATGGTGTGTGATGCAGTCAGCATTTGAAAAATTGGAGGGAGAAGCTGTTATACATCTCAGTTCAATGGATGTATCTATAAGGGAGAGCCATTTCATGCTGTTTCATTAGTTTCTGGTAAGTACATGTACATCCTCTTTTAAATGATCAAGCAATCATAGCTGAGTTTTGCCTGAAGTGAACATAGTGAGAGTAGGAGAGGGTTTAATTATGAATTTTCTAAATTAGACCTGTCATGGTCTAGAGTATAAGGCATATAATGCACTTAGTAATCCACTAAAACTCACCTCATGTTATTGCTTAAAGATGAATAGGAATTCAATTTGGATTCATTTGATACCAGTAGGCTATTTCTTAAGCAAAATAAATGGATGGACATTATTCAGTTAACCCATGGTTAACCTCAATTAGCTATAAAACTTTTAATTTTATTGGATAGTTAATCTACCTTTTTGCAAAATTCAGATCTTTTCCCCTAATTTGTTCTGCATGTTTTCAAATAGCTGGTGTATATATAGATTATAGTACATGTATGCTCACCCTGTCTTTGTTCTGATCTTGCCCTACATCATGAATTTGTGAAATTGTAGGCTGAACCAGGGTCACTGATTTTGTGGATCAAGTTTGATAGGTCGCTGGCTTGCGCAACCTACCACCACCTTGCGCTACTACCGCTAGCTCGCGCAACCTACCAACAGTAATACAACTCGGGATCTTCGTTAACTAGCGCTAGCTACCATGGACAGCCGCAAACTAGCAATGTTTCAAATGGGAGCTTATCGGTAGCTCCCGGCAAGGCACTAGCTTGCGGGGAGCTAGCGCAAGGTTGCGTTGAGCTATCGCGAGCTTGCGGGGAGGTATCGCGAGCTCGCGGGGAGCTAGCACAAGCTCGCACGGAGCAGGAATGGGGAGCTGGCGCGAGCTCGCAGGGAGCTACAATGGGGAGCTGGCGCAAGCTTGCGCTAGGTTGCGGAGAGCTATCACTACCTTGCGGGAGCTAACCTGTCGGCCTTATCGGGAGCTAGCGCGAGCTCCCAATGTTTCAAATGGGATCTTATCGGTAGCTAACATTGTTAGCTACCGCAAGCTAACTCCGCAATCTCTCCGCAAACTTAATTTTCTGTAAGGGCTGTTACGTCCTGCAAGCGACATATCCAGATGGGGAAGCAGATATGATTTAATTTTAATTAGATTGATGTACATGTAAACGAGTGTCAGAATGGTGTTAGTGAGCAATGTATGTGAAGTCGAGTGACAAAGCAGTGTTATGGAGGGCTGTACATGAAGTCGAGTGTCAAAGCAGTGTTACAGAGGGCTGTACATGAAGTCGAGTGACAAAGCAGTGTTATGGAGGGCTGTACATGAAATCGAGTGTCAAAGCAGTGTTACAGAGGGCTGTACATGAAGTCGAGTGACAAAGCAGTGTTATGGAGGACTGTACATGAAGTCGAGTGTCAAAGCGGGTTTAGGGTTAGATAAGTTTCATAACCATAATGTTCAGATTGGTTTCAGCTATAAAACATATTTCTCCACCAATGTGAGCCTGTAGGTCTTTGTCAAATCGGGGTTGCGGAGGAATGTACGTAAGTCGTGTGCCAAATCGGTGTTAGGGGGGAATGTACGGAAAGTCGAGTGTCAAAGCGGTCTTAGAGAGAAATGTAAGTGATGTTGACTGTCAAAGCGGTCTTAGAGAGGAATGTATGTGAAGTCGAATATCAGAGCGGTATTAGGGATGAAGGTACGTTTACTCGAGTGTCAAAGCAGTGTCATGGAGAAATGTATGTGAAGTTGAGTGTCAATTAAAACGGATTGTGATATAGTGCTATGTATGTTTGATAACTGTCATGTTCAGGTTCGTTTCAGCTTTAAAGTTATTGTACATTTAGTTGTGTGTCCAATTGGGAATAGGGAGGACATAACGTGAATTCGACTGTCAAAGCGGTGTTAGGGAGAAATGTATGTGAAGTTGAATGTCAAAGCGGTATTAGGAACGAAGATATCCTCAGTCGACTGTCAAAGCAGTGGCACGAAGGACTGTTCGCGAAGTCGAGTGGCAATGCTGTGTTAGAGATGAATGTACGCGAGATCTAGGGAGTTAGGGAGGAATTTAGGTGAAGTTAGGGAGGAATGTGCGTGAAGCCGAGTGTCAAAGCGGGGTTAGGAAGAAATGTACGTGTAGTCATATGTCAATGAGGTGTTAGGAAGAAACGTAAATGAAGTCGTCTGTAAAAGCGGTTTTAGAGAGGAATGTATGTGAAGTCGAATGTCAAAGCGGTATTAGGGACGAAGGTACGTTTTGACGATTGTCAAGGCAGTGTTAGAGAGAAAGCCGAATGTCATTTAACTAGAGTTAGGATTTATTGTTATGCATGTTTCATAAATATCATGTTCAGTTTCGTTCCAGCTATCAACTTATTGTACGTTCTGTTGTGTGTCAAATCGGGAATAGGTAGGAAAGAACGCGAAATCGAGTGTCAAAGCGGTGTTAGAGGAGAATGTACGTAAATTCGAAGGCCAAGGCGGTATTAGGGGCGAAGGTATGTTCAGTCAAACGTGCAAGCAATGTTAGGGAAGAAGTTAGGTGAAGCTGAGTGTTAAATCGGTGTTAGAGAGAAATATACGTGAAGTCGAGTATCAAAGGTGATAGAGAGAGAGAACTAAGGTTTAGCATCGTGTTCAGCAATATTTCAGCTATATAGCGACGTCGAGTTTCAAAGCGTTATTAGGGAGAAATGTATGTGAAGCCGAATGTCAAAGCGGTATTAGGGGCGAAGATATGGCCAGTCGACTGTCAAAGCAGTGTTAGGGAGGACTGTACGCGAAGTCAAGTCTCAAAACTGTGTCAGAGAGGAATGTACGTAAGGTCGAATGTCACAGGGGTGTTAGGGAGGAATTTAGGTGAAGTTGAGTGTTAAAACGGTGCTAGGGAGGAATGTACGTGAAGCCGACTGTCAAAGCGGGGTTAGGAAGGAATGTACGTGAAATCGAGTGTCAAAATTG
>JAVTVY010001861.1:0-34805 GCA_036873755.1 Hanleya hanleyi | reverse complement strand
GTTACTGTTTTTAAAAGAACTGCCTCAGGAAATCTAGTGGTCACATCCATGTTCGTCAGCAGATATTCATATCCAGACGTTGTCCTGAGTAGGGGACCGACAGAATCTACCAAAATGTTACTGAATGGTTCATCAAATGCCGGAATCGGTATTAATGGAGCTGGTTTAATCGATTGCTAAAGTTTCCCCGCCATCTGACATGTATGACAGATCCTACAGTAGTCCACAACATCCTTATGCAGTCTGAACCAGCCAAAATGTTTGCATAATTGTAGTCTGAGTTATTCTAATACCCAAATGGCCTGATATCGGGATGTCATGAGTCACCCGTAAGATCTCAATCCGATAGTCCGGAGAGCCACAGCCACAATCTAGTGTATAACTGACCAACTTTCACTAGCTGAGATTTTAGTTTGTCTCCACGTCCTCATACCCGACTTGATATAGAAACATTCAGTGATCTTACAGTAGTCCACAACAGCCTTCTTCTTCGGCAAGTCGCTCTCGATAGTATTACTGATAACAGGACCCGCTTGCTGTTTCTTAACTAGTGAAGCCGGGTTGAAAATATAATCTTGTGAATTACCACTCTCATTATAACTATCCAAATTCCCCCAAAAGGCCTCTGATAGCCAAACACCAGTATCATCCCCCACTTTGTCCGCCTGGGCCTCTACCCGTTTCTAGTTACTACACATGCAGAAATATTTTTGGAAACTTATCTTTTAAAACCTCATTTTTACCTCCGTCGATCAGACGGAGGTCTAGGAGCGCAACGTGAAATCTCCCGCCAAATAATTGTCATATGGGGAACCCACGACTCATAGTATTTCCAATAGGGATCGTCATGGTTCCCGACGAAATCTTGAATCTTTTCTTTGGACACAATTGAAATAACGGGGTTCCCCATTGCAATGCATTGCAGTGGGCCTTGCTTCTGTAGTCGGGTTCCACCTCAATCTCGAAACCAGAGCTATCCGGTCCTGTCCTCGCAAAATGGTACATCTTCATAAAATTTATGACCTAGGCCTATCCCAAAGTTCACAAGATCATTATTGTTTAGCATCATCAGATAAACAAGAATAATACGATCAGACAACATGCAGGCGAAAATACTGTATAATTGACGTAGTTCGTTGTTTTCCGCGTTTCAATGGTTGATCTTCAATGCAGAATCTAGGTCAACTAAATTTATAATGTCTGCTGCTTCAAACGAGTAGGCCTACAAGTACGTTCGGTTTTATTTTTTTAACAACAAAACTTGCATAATGTTAGCAACAAAAGTACATATCATAGGGCGTATGAACAGTACTATGTACTGAATGAAGAACAGAAATGCTGCAAATGCCCTGACCTGATCATGTACATGTCACGCTAAGAACCTTGGAATAGGTCATAAATTTCCCGAAGATGTACCGTCTTGCGGCACCAGTCCATTCACACCCATTCATCTCCTCGTGGGTTCGTCCGTTTGTGTGAATCGTGTACCTGTCATTCACTTTGTAAGTTACTACAGTCTGATAAAACTGGTGTTGATAATTGTAATCTTTATTGGTAATGATCATTGACACAAAATATCTCCTCCAAGCAGCACGCAAATTGCGTGTTTTACGGTTTCCAGGGGCAACGTTTTGAAGGGGATAACTCCGCTCAATACTTCTAGAGCACTTGTACAAAAGTTGTCTCCCTTGGTATTTTTTTTTTCTAGCTTTGTTGTCTTATCAGTTCTAATATTTTTTTTAACTTGTTCAAACGATATAAAGATGAACAATTATTCTGAAATTAATTTGAGGGATTCTCCAATCCAATCAAGATTTTGCAGAACTAGAACACTTTTCAGCCATTTCATTTAATTTTGTTTTGGTCTTTTTTTTGTCTTCGTTTTTTTTTTTTGTCTTTGTTTTTTTTTTCATTCTGGCTTTAGTGAGTCTGTATGACAAAAAAGAGCAATAAACCTGATTCTTTTAATTTCTGTTTCATAGAATGAAAGAAAACGTGAATTTATTTTCAAATAAAAAAGTTCATCATTCTGTGCTTTTGAAACATTCTGTCAATTTGGAACCTGCTTTGATTTTCGAGTTGTAAGTTGGTGCAGTGATTTCAATGTACATCATCATCATAATAAAGGAGTTAATTGTTCATCTTGAGCTTGACTAGTTTTGATCCATATCACCTAACAGTCTCAAAATTCTTCCTGGCAATGTATAATGTAATAGCTGATTTGAAGCGTCCATTGAGTCTGGAAAAAGACTTGATAGGTCTTGAAAAAGGTATGGAAAAGGTCTGAAATTTTGAAATCCCCAAGGTGTGGGAACCCTGTCGTTTTCTTTCAGTTGATGATATCCACCAACCTGAGTGTTCAAAAACAGTTATTCTAAATTTTGCTGATAAATTATATTTCCGGGGGGGGGGGCTATTTATCTTGGCATTTGGCAGTTGAATAATGGTTTGATTTTGCAGAAGCACCAAATTGATCTACCTGTGTGAGTCTGTAAACTTATTTAATAAAGCTGATAAATAATATACATATACTTTTCTTTTCATTTATCCTAACAGTTTAGTGACATCCACATTGTGTGCTGTGATACTTGTTGATGAAGAATAATTTGCTTGTTAAACCCTGATAATATTCTGAAAACTTATTCTGAATTGTAGCTGAAACAAAGGAGTGTCTACATGTACATTCCACATGTAGGCCTACATTATTGAGATTTTTGACTGATAGCATGGATGGAACCTTTCTCAATTTTGTTTTGTAGTTTTAAGCCCTGGACATACCACTGGGCATTTATTTGCCATACGATCACATTTCACATGCTTTGTTCAGCCCCGTGATCTGGAATCAAACAGACAGTATCACTAGATGAAATAAGGAGAACATGATATACATTTCAGGTTTTACCAATGCCAAATGACTTGAACAGAAGACAATTAGACAAAAAGAAAATCAATAAATATATCAATAAATAATAAATTACATAGAAAATTTTCTTGTCTTTGCAAGGGGGGCATCAGACACACTGACAACACAGACCATTCATTCAAATTTCGCCTTCCATTGGGGAGGCAGAAATATTCCTCAAACACAGTATACATATTCTCTCTTGTGATAAACATTACGCATGTAATGATGACCGGCAGAGTGATACATGTGTCAATCGGTCAGACATTTTCAAGGATGCCCAGTTTTAACTTAAAACAACCATGCCGGACTTATCTCAGAATAATTGGATCTAACTTTTATAAAACCTGCAGCCCCCAATATCTCCTGGATCTAGACCACATAAATGAAGGGATCTAGTTTATCGGTGCTATGGCAAAAATATCATGTAGAATGGGATTGTGTGGATAATATCAGATTCATGAAAGTTAAAGTCCTGCAGCATGCTCCACAAATATCATCAAAGGTCATAAAACTTTCTGGTCTGCGCCAGTGTGGATCTATACTTGTTTGTTTTTTTTGGTTTTTTGTTTTGGTTTTTTTTTGTTTACAAAATTATCTCCCTTGACCAGGTGAGGACTTGAATGTGTCTGAAATGATTTAGCTTCTAGAAACAAAGACTTCATTTCCTGAGTAGAGGTAAAAATCGAACATATTTTGATTATTTTATTCAAATTTCAATTCCACTTCTGGTATATGTACATGTATAAAATACATACAGAATGAACTGCATACAGAATAACACAAAGAACAGGTATATGTATCTCATTACATTCTTAACCAAAGATCAATACCTGGGTGATATTACAACAATACCATGGTGTTATATATTGCTATGATTGGCTCAACTTTAGCTGCTGAAGATATTTTTAATTTGAGCGTAATGGGCAATCATACTAAATTTATTTTCATAACTTCATTTATTTTCACAATAAGCAACATAATCGAGATTAGCAAGTGAAGTTTTACAACATAATATAATACGCATCATGAATCTCCTTCAGTTTAGTGTAGACATATATACCCTTGGATATCTGTTACCCTGATTCAGTCATAATATTGTCTGTATTATATTGATGTCGAAAAGGAATATACATAATTATTTGATAGTATTATTAATTGTATGTTGTTTATGACTAGCATGAACTTTTTATTCGCTGGAATCCAGCCATTTGTTCCATATGGGCAATATTCTCATCAGCCATCACCATTCAATATGAATGTGATACATGTACAAGTCCATGGTAATTGATACATTATGGTGAAGGTGACCTGTAACACCAGTATACAAAATTATTCCGAGCTCATTGAATCAGCACATGATGCTGAGACAGATCAGAACAGAATGTCGGTAAAATCATATGTGTTTTGTAGAGGATTCTGTCAATGAGGATGCTACACTGTACACATACAAAATATGAAGTGTTGATGTGTAGGGCCTATAGCATAAAATCACAAGCAAGTTGGTAAAACTAGGCACACAGGGTCTCATTTCTGTCGCTAACGTGTTGATTTGGGTGGGGGTGTCCTCTCATGGGGAGGTGTGGGTGGGAAGGGGCCTAATGTCTCAAGCAAAGAAATATTATTTGCGGGGAATGTGGCTTCCACATCCCTAGCTGGACATGCTAGTGGGGAACCCTCAATCTCACGTTAATTACCATTGGTGAAGTTAACGTCAACAAATGCAAAATTGAGCTTGGCATCCGGCCCTATGTTATTCAGTGATGTACTATTCCCCTACTGATCCTGTTGCCTCGACGGAGGTCTTTGCGCTCATTCAGCGCTTGTTAGTATTGGACTTACAGGACACTATCGATGGAACATTCACTTTATCCCCTGCTAAGACCATCGAAGTATTGACCGAGCTCAACGTTGCTTAACTTCTGTGATCTGACAGGAACCGGTATGCCCAACGTGATACGCCGTATCAACTTAGCCAGAACAGTCAGGTTCAAAGGTTCAGCGGGCAGTCAGTCAAAGGTCCTTCTCGTGCGGAGGGCTAAATCAGATGTGGAAGCGTTGAGACAGACGCCGAGTTGTCGTGAACGGATTGAGACATTCTGTTCTCAGACGGTTGCAAAACTGTTTGTGTGGTGTAATGTATTGACCATCGACGGTTTTGAGGTAGAATTGTCCACGTTCACTGCTCGTCGAGTTACAATGTTAGCTCCTATTGTTGATGAAAAAGATGTTGTACACTGTTTTACTGATGTTGGTGTTGGGGATCGAGAGTGTGAGAGCACCGTTATTCGAACTTAAGGGGATGGTGTAGTGGCAAATTTTTGAATGTCATGTAATAGGAAAAGCTATCTTATTTGGTGTATACTGCTTGAAAAAAGTGAAGTCATACATCAAATGTTCGCTGTCCCATGGAAAACCCCACCATATCGTGTTTGACATGTAGGTATATATCTAGTTAATTAAAATTCCACAAAACAATTGTCCTTGGGACTGCCAACAGAAGTACAGAAATAATAAAATTCCATTGAAAAGTATTTTTAAACATAATTGTCGTGGGCAATGTTAATTCGTGTCAGCCAATATGAAGGACAGTCAAAATCTGTATGGGGTTATCCAAGACAGCTGTGTGTCACACCGTTGTAACCAGCCTGTTTTGGTTTGAAAAGCTAATACATCTTAACCGTGCAGTTTGTGCATTCAGTGAGGGAAGTTCCCTGGATTCTTTCTATTCAATCCCCAACTGCCTATTGTCTATTCATTCACATCCTGTTATGACTGCCCCTTGTCCTAAAGGAAGCTGCATAATTAATTGCCAATTGAGATACATCTGAGATTTGATCCACATGTCAGGTAGGCACTGTTCGCACAAAATGTCTAGGCTGAGACAATTACTGATGAAGAACAAAATTATTTTTAAAAAAGTCCCAAAACAATTTTCATATCTAACATAGTCATTGTTGTAGCACACACTATATAGAATTGTCTTAACTACTTTTACATATTGTGTGTTTAATATTTATGGACTTCTACTGGCAGTCCTAAGAACAATTGCTGTTGTGGATTATTATTTATGTAGATATAGCTGCATGTCAAACTTGTTATGGCGGGATTCGCCATGGGGCAAGGAACATTTTGATGTAGGATTTTACTATATTACTATACGCCGAAAAGAGCCCCTTTCTTATTACATGACTTTCACAAATTTGCCACTACATCATCCCCTTAAAGGATATATGCGAAAAGTATTTTTTGCTGGCAGATACGGATCAGCTGGACGCTTTACCATAAAAGACGGCAGGTATAGATGTTGTAAAGTTCTGGCTTTTCTTCCTGGCCGTGCCATGAAATGTTTCCGCCCTCATTTATTTGTCTTTGTGAAGCCGTATTCTGTTGGTGATGACGAGTTTTTCATGGCTCTGTTGTGGTCGGTGACAATCGTGTGGAGCAGATGGAATTTGATCGCCATATTACGCAGGGAGTGACAAATCTTTTGAATTGGAGCGATATGCAAGAGGTGGAGGGGGGGATTTGGCTTAATGTCACACTCAAGTTTGTTTCACTCATATGGTGACAGTCAGTTTGGTTGGTGAAGGAAGCAGGAGTACCCGGAGAGAACCACCGCCCGCCGGCAAGCCAAGCAAAGCGCCTTAGACCACTCGGCCACCGAGGGCCCATTGCAAGAGGTGGGACGACTAAAGAGCAATCATATGACTTTACAGGAAAGCTTCCCTAGGCACCTCACATTCAGACTCGGGAATACGGTGGAAAGTATGGGTGTGCAGAGAAGTGAAGGTGAGAAGGCGCGGACTGAAAGTAAGGAAGAAGATAAGGTGTGGATTGTTTAAGTACGTGAGATACAAACTTTTGTGCGTGAAGGTTAGATATCTCTTGAAAGTATGGGAGGCGAGAAGGTGCAGACTGTTCAAGTACATGCGGGGCAGAAAACTGTTCAAGTCATGTGCGAAGCTGTCAAAGATGTACAGGAAAGTGAAAGATCCCCGGATTCGTCTGGATTGGACCCTTCAGATCCCCCCTCCCCCCCAGCCGAAGCGATGAGGACTGTGTATTCTTCAACAGAAGAAATAGATCTCGAGAACCCGGTTCACTTGATGGATCGCCCTAGGAATCGTGCGAGGATTCATCGTTCAATGAAGAAAAAGGATGGTCTTTCCTCCCAAGAGTATGGACAGTAAGATTCTTCGGATGTTGATACCATTCGGGTGTGAATTCACTGAGAAATCTAAGAACAAAACAGCCTATGGGTTTTGAACATTGATGATAGTGTTATGACGGAGAGAGACTTTGTTACAGGTGTTTATAGAGTACCCTAGTCTGAAAATCATAAAAGAGTTATTTGTGACTTTGAGGCGGATTGCTAAGTATATGGATATGGTGATTTAATTCAGAGGTCACCAGAATAAGGTGCATGAAATTACCAAGAAATTCTCATAAGAGATTTGGTTAAGGATTACAGCGATTTGTGATGTAATTTTGTAGATATTTGATCTTTAGATAGAGATTTATTTTATTCGTCATAATATAGCTGTAATATTGCTGAACGTGACTAAATAAAAGTCAATAATAATTCCGCTCAGGTGCTTTTGCGGAAAAGACTTGTCGACAGCCCAAAATTCCTTCACCAGTTTCACTATCTCGCTCAACGAGATGACTGTAAGACAATCTCTCTCAATATTGCAGAATGTCATTTGCTTATACTAATACAGTTGAACTCACAGGCTGGAAAACACAATGTCATATAACTGTTTCGTCACGGGTTGAATCATTCTTACTTGCTGCCACAATCTGCCTTATATATACCTCACCAAGAACTTTCCGGAAAATTATGTGACACATGATGCAATAAAGAATTGCCTGGTGCATTCCAGCATCTCCGTTATCACACAAACACTTGCTGGAATATTCTTCAAAGTTCTGTGCCAAAAATAGAATACACAACACAGGTGCAGAATGATGTCATTGTCCTAGAAAAAAAAACATGTTTAAAAATTACTGATGCAAGGCCACACTAAAGAATATTAACTACTTTATCTACACAAGACAAAATGAAAATTAAAATGGAGAAAACAAAGTGAGGTCAAAGCAAAGCATCATAACACCTCTCCCCTTAAAGAGAAGAAAATTTTACCGAAGGTTTCGTTACAAGATACTGGTAGGTGATAAGAGAAGGTAATGTGTAGTAATCGCAGACATGCGGAACACATAAACCGAGTTGAACTCGCTATATATTGTAAAACCACATAATAAACCAAGCCGTTATGACAGGCGATTAGGCATTATGAGGAGATACGCAAGACGACTTAGTGAGGTGGATGGATCCGACTCGTCACTACAGACCGTTTGCCAAAAAGGTGTCTTTCGACTGTAGTACGTCTTGCCGCTCCTATAAGGCCTCTCTGTCTCTCAGGATGAAGATGCGCCTATCCAGAGTGCTCTTGTCTTGATCTTGTCTGTTCCCCTCCTCTTTTCTTTGTAGTCAGTTATGTGACTACATGTTGATGGATAGGTTCTTGTTAAGGGACCAAGACGTAGCTAAGGCTCGAGTACCGTGTGATGACACCTAGGACAGTAGGGGAGGACTGTCGACCGCAAGTTCATAAGTTCACTGAATGCTCTTCTTTAACCATAATGCTATGATATTCTTTGCGATGTCTGCAGTAGCATTAGGCTTGAAAGATAAAAACAGTAAACGTCTGCTTCCTCGTGAAGGTTCTGTACGGTGGTCCGGGAAGAGACGGTTCATTTTCACTAGAAATTCCGGAATAGGACGTGGAGGAATTATTCACCAGTCGTGCGTCCATTTCCAAGATTTCCTTTCTAGTGCATGAAGTTCCGAGACTCTTCTTGACATCAGGAAGGCTGTCTTGTATGTTACTGCCTTTGAAGTTGCCGCCGCTAAAGGTTCAAATGGAGGTTCAAGACCACGCCCAGATCCCATTTGGATAGTAATTGTCGTGTTTACGTCGGGATTGAAGGGCGAAGGCTCTGAGGAGTGATGAAATGTCCTTGTTCTGTCAAATATCCAGGTTAATGGAGAGGCGAGTACTCTGGATAATGCAAATCGATAACCCTCTATTGTGCTCGGTGAAATGTTTCTCTAAGTAGATGAAGAAGGAAGACCGCAATTATTGGTAGAGAGGCAGAATCGGAATTGTGCTCTCTCTGCACCAACTTCTGAAGTACTTCCACTTCGAACTGATTGGTTGACCTTCTGTTGTCTTCGTCCATAGCTTGTGCAACTTCTGTTGAAAAGCCCTTCGTTCTGAGGGAATACTGGATAATCTGCAAGTGTGTAGATTCATCCATGATGGGTTCTCGTGGAAGACTCCCTGGCGATGCTGACTGAGTAGAGTTCGCCACACGGGTAGTCGACGAGGTGAGTCCGTGATGAGTAGCAGCAGTTGTGGGATTCAAGGCCGTTGAGGCCACCACGGGACTATCATGATGATGATGCACTGGTTCTGCATAATCTTCTTGAGAATTAGCTGAAGTAATGCTACAGGCGGGAATGCGTATGCCAGTAGTCCGTTTCAGTCGAGTGTCAGTGCATCTACGGCAAAGGCCTGAGGAGTCTGTCTATTGTGCCTGGTCGCAAACAAGTCCAGTTGTGGTTGACCCCAAATCTGTGCCATACTCCGGAAAACCTGAGGGTGCAATATCCATTCGGTTTGTAGTATCTTGTCCGGTCTCGACAAGGCATCTGTTAGGTTGAGATTTCCCGGGATGTGTCGAGCTCGTATGTGGAACTGTGATGCTGTGCTAGTTGTAGCAACTCCCAAGTCGTTTAGGAACAGTAGGTGTGATCTTGTGCCACCCTGCTTGACGATATACGATGTTACCGTCATGTTGTCCTTGGTTACCAAGAGTGAAGATCTGTGGTAACCAAAGTTGGACTACGTGAGTGACGTCCGACATCTCGAGGATGTTGATATGATGCAGGGACTCTTCCTGGGACCACCGGCCGGTTACTTCTCCGTCTCCTCTGTGAGCTCCCCATCCCGTCAGTGAAGCATCCGTGAAGACAGTAGCCTATGTGTATTTCATTATACTTTTGACAACGCATCAGCAATTATATTTTTTCTATCAGCAACATGTACAATTTTCAAAGCATATGGCTGTAATATCAGACGTCATCGAAACAATCTTTGATTCTTGGCTTTAGATATCTCCAAGAACACCAATGGATTGTGATCAGTATATGAAATTGCAGCACCAGACCTGTTGGTTATGTACCCTTCAAAATGTTGCAAAGCATTACAAGACTCATCATTTCATTTTCAGTGCTGGAATATGCCCGTTGGTGTTTATTGAGTTTCTTGGAGTAATTACTCAAAGGTTTGTTTACCCCCAGATTCACCGTCCTGAATCAATACAGCTCCTATCACAAAATCGCTAGCATCTGCTGCTGTCTTGAAGGGATTAGAAAAGTTTGGAGATGCTAGCACGGTTTCATTACTCAAAAAAGCTTTGACCTTGGGTTCATGTGATAGTACTTGACCTTCAGCCATCACATGATACAGATAGTTGACCTGGGCCTGAGCAAGCTCACTTTTCTGCCGAGTTATCATAAGATTAGCCCTGGAAAGTCTGCCTACGATGTTTCATATGGTCATTCCAGGTGTCACTATACACCAATACATCATCAGTGTATACAACACGATGTTCCAATCCGTTTACGAGCTGATTAATTAAGCGTAGAAAACTGACCGGATCAATTTTTTCATCCCAAAACCCATAGCTTTGCACTGATATAAAGCAACCGGTATCACAAATGCAGATATTTCTTTTTATTTCGGTCAGACAAAGGTACCTGCCGGTAATTTTTAAGCAAGTCTATCCAGCTCACTTAGTCAGCCTGCCCGACCACATCAGCACAGTCTTCGATTCTAAGAATAGGATAGGATTCAGTGCGCGTCACAGTGTTTACCTTACGGTAATCTATAAAGGACTTTTGCGAACCATCTGGTATGGGTATGAAATACAAGCGTCTAGTCCGTCATTCAATATTTAGCCGTCGTCCATTAAAGAATTTCCGCGTCCATAATCCAAAGACCCTATTGAGTACAATAGGGGAGCTCCAGCTACTCTGGCTTAAGTCTGTATGGGTGTTGTTTAGTAGGCTAAGCCTCACCTACAACCACGTCATAGACAGCAAGAGGGGTACATTCTGATTTGTCAGAAGATAATGATTTATATTCATGGAGCAAATCCTTAATATCTGCTCTCTGCTGTTCAGACAAACGACTCATTACTCTCAAGGTTATCTAGAACCACTGAGATTAACAGTTTTGCTGTCAATTGTTCCACATGAGACTGTTCTATGCCTGTACTATCAGGTTCTTCAATAATGCTTGAGTCACTGACTTCCTGACTAACTATACTAACTACCCAACCGATAAAACTGATTCAGCTGTCTAATGCCTAACTTGTGCATGACTTTCTGGAAAAGGCCGGACATAAAATTTGACCAGCGGTCAAATTGAATCTCTTTAGGAAGGCCATATCGAGTGAAAAACTGAAGCAACGCTTCCACTACTGCCTATTGTCTTCAAAGGAACTGCCTCAGAAAATGGTCACATCCATGATCGTCAGCAGATATTTATATTCAGATTTTGTCCGGGGTATGTGACCGACACAATCTACCAAAACTTTACTGAATGTTTCTTTAAATGCCGGAATCGGTATCAATGGTGCTGGGGTTTTCCTACCATCTGACATGTATGACAGGTCTTACATTTACTCGCAACATCCTTGTGCAGTTTGGGCCAATACAGATGTTGCATTACCTCTCTCTCGAGTCTTTCTGATGCCCAAATGACCTACTATCGGGATTTCATCAGCCACTAGTAAAATCCGATTCCGATAATCCAGGGGTACGACAATCTGGTGTAAAAGTGACCAATTTTTACTAAATGGGCTGTTAGGTGGTATCCACTTCCTCGTTACCACGCGTTTCACACTCTACAAAACAGTCGAACTCCAGCGAAGAAAAGCACTACGGAAAATTTCTCCACGACGTCGACTCCACAGGGAAATTACACAAATCTTCAATAAGAAACATTAATCTGTCTGTGCTCCAATAACTAATAATTCCACTCGCAGGATTTGCGTTAAAACACTAGTCGACAGTCCAAAAGTTCTTCCAGTTTCACGATCTCACTCAGTGAGATGGCAATGAGACAACCTCTTGCAATATTTCAGAATGTTACTGGTTTATACAGTTCAACTCACAGACTGGAAAACACACTGCCATTACAACATATATAAGGGAAGTGGGAAGAGGTGCCGACATACTGACTGCGTCACATGACTTCACTGTCTAATCGCAGGCCGCTGGTCCATGTGTGCAAGTCTGTCAGTTACTTGCCGAAGGGCGGTGGTTCTCTCCGGGTACTCCGGCTTCCTCCACCAACCAAACTGACTGTCACCATATTAGTGAAACAAACTTGAGTGTGACATTAAGCCAAATTCTCTCCCTCCCTAATCGCAGGCCGAATCATTCTCACTTGCTGCTCAATCTGTCGTATATCTCACCGAGAACTTTCCAAGAAATGATGTCACACATGAATTGCCTGGAACATTCCAGGGCCTCCCTGATCACACTAGCACTTTCTGGAATATTCTTCACAGTTCTATGCCAAGAATAGAACACACAACAGGTACAAAATGATGCCATTGTCCTAGAAAAAACATGATTACAAATTACGGTTGCAAGGTCACTATAAAGAATATTAACTACTTTATCTAAAATTTATCATATTCTAAACGTCAACACTATTCAAATTGCAATGACCCAAAACGGGACAATAAAAACGGCGTTCCAGTTTGGAACACCAAAAGTTGTTCCGTCGTAACAGCTTCAAAACACTCGTTTGCTGTTCTTGAATAAATAAGAACAGCAGTGTTGAAATCTGAAATGTTTTCTTCCATTTATTCTTCAAATTTTAATGGCTGTCAACACCAAAACACCTATGTTGCATATCCGTATATCACAGAAAATAATATATATATTTAGAGCACGGTAGTTTTAAAATTGGGAACATCAAATGTACAAATTTAGTGTGTAGGACCCATAAGCATCTGTAATAATTAGTCTTCTGTCATGGTTTATTTCCGATCCGTTGGTTACACAGCAGCCTTAGTCCGAGCATTAATATCAAATTGACTTCCATGTACAGCAGCCTTGGTCCCAGCATTAATATACACCACAAATTGACTTCCGTGTAAAGTGACGTAATTGTGTTCGCCTAATCGTTTAACCGCGTCCGGGGCAGCAATTTGAACAACGACATCGACCAAATAGTGTGTACGTATTACTGATGTAATCGAACGATTCACGTGATTATTTCAATGGAAAACATGGCGCCAAACATAATAGGTAAACATCAATATTTGTACCCGGTTTGACACGTTATCCAATTTATTTTGTAATTAAGCCACCATTTGCAGCCAGCCAGCCAGGCATTGTCATTCGTGGATGTTCGCCCCATAGAGAAAGACTTGTGCCAGTTTAACGAGGTAAGTAGGCCTACATGGGTTAAGCTTAAAAAATGAATATGGTTGCCCGCAGACTACTAAAAGACTTGCCGGCATCTGCTTATCCACCCTCATGTGGTGGCTGATTTGTGCCATTTCTCAATTTCTTGTTTTCGCCCGATAAAACAAGAGATTATAAGTCATTAGAACTAAGCACGAAGTTTTAAAGACTTACAATCTGTTCTTATCTTGTTTTCTCATGCGCAAACAAGAAATTAAGAAATGGTACAAATCAGCCACCATACCTTCACGATTATGGCAGCAATAGGTTAATGCAGTCATCCTACTCATTCATTCGTCTATTATTTAACGCCATGCTATGTAATTGAACCCCAGTACGTGGATCAACTATTATATGTTTTATATGTAGAGAATTACAAAGTTATTTCAAGCGTGATATATTATCAATATCAGGGAGTAATTTTGTAGAGTTAAGCGTGTTATACAGGCTGCTAAAAAAAGAGAGAAAATTTGTGTTGAGTTGACTATTGATTTTGACAAGCTTCAAAGTGGACGAGGGACAGACTATTCTGGTTCAGCGTAACAGCAGTTCACTATAGTTCGTCATACATTTAACCGCGTAAAGCTCAGTGTTCGTATGGTATTTGACATGAAATTGGTTGATCATCGATTTCACGTACCGGTACCTGCTGGCGACAAAAGAGATGTCAATTACATAACCTTGCTGGTTTGCTGCGGTGATAAACGCGCCTATGGTTTTATAGATTCAGTAGACTAGGTGTTCCAATTGACAGCGTCATATAAGATAAATAAACAATTGTCAAGAAATAGACATTGACAGCAACACAGAGGCATATTCTTACAGACGTTCTCCGTAAACGGAAAGGTAATCTGATGGAAATTGGGATTCCTTACACAAAAAGAACGAAGTTTTAAATCCTTTTTTTGAATTATTTAGAAGTAAAACAAAAATCACGCAATGTAGCAGTGAAAACTGATTATTTTTAGAAGAAAAACATATTTTATTCATCTGATTCATTGTGGAGCAGTTACGGAGGTTCCAGACAATTTGAAAATAAAATGTCATTTTTTTTATATTTCTAAAAGAGGAAGAGCAAAATAAACGATGATAAAATAAAATAATGTTGCATAATCTAGGAATTTATGTGGTGTACCGTACTATAATGTTTTAACCCTAGTCTAATATATGGGATTGGATAAGAATTAAAAAAAAATGCCTCTATTTTCACGGAAAAAGCTACTAATTTCTAAAGTGTAAATGTCATTTTCTCCAAAATGCCCAAGTACTTTTCTGAAACAATGCTGAACCGGAAAATCTAATAAAAAAATACAGGTTTCTCTTCAAAACAGTAGGATGCCAACATAAAAACAAAGGTCATGAGGCAAAATTGGCAGTTTGCCAGCGGTACTTCGTTGAGATTGTAATGCGCCAAAATTTGAAGAACTCGCTATCCGAATTTCTTCTCTTAAAAGGTTATATTTTCCTTTTTCGTTAAATTTCCTTAAAATATCTATTTTGGCAGATGTGCAGAAACATGCGGAGCGTGTTATACAGGCTGCGAAATTTTTTTTTTATTTGTCCAGAACTTACCGTTGTGTGTGGTCTGCACATTCTGGCCTCCCAAAACAGCGGCGGTATCGACTGTTTTTAATTCTAATCTGTGCGGAGTGTTGAGGGGAAAGGCACCCTCGCCTTGCCAAATTCTGCTCAACCCGATGCCAAACTATAGGTCCAAGCAAGTTTTACTTTCGAGTACAACGAAGCAAGCTGAGTCACTGCTAAATCGCATTGTTTCCTCTTTCCAGATCATGTATGCTGATACTTTTATTACTGTCTCCCTGCTGCTGGCGGGTTTTGGTTCCATGTATTGTGTCGATCTACCAAATCGTAAGTATGGTATTATTTGTAGAAACTAGGATCTCTCATTTAAATGGCAAAATCTTAAATTCTCAGATTCTACAAGACTGATATAACAAAACTGCTCAATAACATATAAAGAACTGGAAACATGAACTTGATGAAGATACTAACAGTAATAACAATGCATTTGACAGACACAACTTAAAAGAGATAATTGACTTCACTACTCTTATCTATGCTGGATGGTATCCTAATATTAATTGCTATTTGGATGTGATATACAAATATACAATATGTTAAAGTTCTAGCTCGACTGCGTTATGATTATAATTACGACAAAAAATTGAAATCCGTCTAAATATGTATTTGAATGACTCGACATAGACGCTTTTTTCACGAAATAGCGCATGCTGCGGATTTCAAGTCATAACTATAACCATAACGCAATCGAGCTAGAACTTTTACATATTGTGTGAATATATTTTTTCTTGTCGTTACATTAAAACACAATTATTTTTAGGACATTTTTTTCGATTTCAACCGCACCACGTATAGGCCAAAATCATCTGCATATAAAGTAAACCTGACATGCATGGAAAGGCTGAGGACTCGAGTGGATCAATGTGCTCTGTAACAAGTGAGAAATGACTACATTGTAGTCAAAACCTGCGGCAGTGGCAATAATACAGTGAAAGACATATCAGCGGAGATAGTGGTAAATGTAGAACAAGCGCCATCTGCCAGTGTTTTCATGCCAAGGGAAGTAATTTTCAACTTCTAATCCACAATTGTAGGAATTGCGTAATAGGTCTGATACAATATATATATATTCACTTTCCCCGTTCAAAATCCAACGGTTTTGACTAGTCCGTGCCGTCTATTTTGAATTGACAGACGAAGTCACAATGATCGCTTTGGCAATGTCTTGGTACAAGTATCATGTATGCCAAGTTTCAAAACATTCGGTTCAGCTGTTGCTTTTTGCAAATAAAAAAAGCTTTCAAATATTTGGAAATCCAAATAAATTTCAAGGATTTAATCATAGCGCGAAAATCGACGCGCTTCAGTCACCCTTCTCGCTTACTTTGCCGAGCAAACTGGAAAATTGATATTTCCTTAAGTTAATTTTCAATGAATTTAGTATCAGGTCCATCTCTTTGATCTGTGAAACGATGGAAGGGGGTTGAAGGCTTTATCCAACTGTCCAAGGGGCATAGTTACACTTTTCACTATTCAAATTGAGGCCTGTGACAGTATTGATATTTGATTAGAATAATTAATTAAGTTTCTGCATTTACGTGTGTTATCATCTGCAAACTGAATACCTTGACACTCTTTTCCATGCAGCAAGTCAATGGTTTGCTCCTTCTATATAAATGATTAACTATTTAATTCTTAGGAAATATCATCTCATGTTCGACCAAGCCTTTTCGAAGGTTGCTTATTCTATTAATTTCTTTTTTTAAAAATAAAATTCTGCAAATAAGAAACATTTCTAGTCAGTATCTATGGATATCTCCCTATACTCAATTCGCGAATATGTTTGTCACTAAGTCATTCCGAAGGTGATTTATGTGCGAAATGGCAGGGCTAGTTCACTAAACAAGGTTTGTGTGCAAGAGAATTATGTCGAATTCACGTTATTATCTTTTGGTACATCAATTATTGCATTCACGAAAACGGCTGCCAAGTTAAAGTCAATATGAAAGGCATCTAAGTATCAAACTCAAAAACTCCTCCGGGAAATAAGGCCCAAGCTTTTGACAACGAGGTCAAACAGATCGCTTTTATAGTCAGCATCGGCTAATATATGACGTAATTCCATTCGTAAAACTGATTGACAAAGTAACGTAAATTGTGAAGTGTAGAACCAGTAAATTCTAGCGGAAATGGGCTCTGACTTGAGAGAATGATGTGAAATGCAATATGTTTCTGCCCATAAGTATTGAATCCACGGGAGTGAATCGAAAGGGATTCTGAGTGCCGAGGAGGACGAGAACATCAATACCAGCGAAGCGAGTCCCTGGCTTGCGAGAATGAGGATAGAGAGGCTGTGTTCCGAAAGAGGACCATTCAAAATAGCCATGTGCCAAAGTTCGTACTTGTAACCGAAAGTGCACAATAAAAACTCTACAACTATGATGTATTGTTCGCTCATAGGGTTGTCTAACTCATTAAATACAAAATAGTGATTTCTGTATAAAAAAACCCAGTTGCGCATAAAGTCAGTTTTGAGTATTATCAATGAGTCGGTTTCGCTAAGACAGTAAGTTCATCTCCAGTGATTGGAGGGTCATTGTTTCGATTCCCACAGAGGGTTAACTTATTCTTCCTTTCAAAACATATTTCCATATATGCGAATTGCTTGGGGGAATAAAGTTAAACATGATACCAAATTGTCATTTCTATAAGTTAAACATCTTTATTCGACGAAAGTTGGTGAGTTTGTCCCTAACTTCTGAAACGTAATTGTTGCGTTTGTTTTTATGATGCATGATCTATAATTTGATACCAAGTATTATTCAATGTTAATCATAATGACAATGCGTTGCTTATCTATTTCTTCACCAATTTGTGAATTATCTAGATTGGGTAGATAAAATGAGTTATAGATGTAGTTAACTTATTTTTCAACTTACTAAGGCAGTCGCCTATCACTGTATGCAAATTAGCCGAACCACTGACACGGTTGCGGCTCATCTTCCTTGGTATATAGGCAATTCAAGGATCTTAAAGATTATATACGTGTAATTACTGTTCAGTGAAATGGTAATATCTGAAAACAATGACTGATGTGTCGATCGACAGCTTTTTTTTTTTTAGCGTGTTGACGTAAGAGAATTGATGTCTGAATGGAATTCAACGAAGCAATAATTCATTCCACCAAATATAGTTGCAAATGAATTCAAATGTGCCTGAAGACAGGGTTGTCATGTGAGATCGGAGGTTGAAAAGAAAAGTGTGGCAGAGATCACACTCTCTTAGCGCATGCGTATTTCAAAAAGTCACAAGAAGAACAAGAACAACAACAACGCGAGCCTCTCGTAGACCTGCGTGCCGCAGGTAAAAACAACTGTGTACCAAAAGTACACAAACTGTGTACCATAGGTACACATCGCTGTAACAAAATTGAACATCTGCAATCACTGTGTAGCTGTGATACACAATTTGTGTAGAAAAAGTACATAAATTGTGTACTTCTGATACACATTTTTTGTAATGTTCAATTCTGTACACAACTGCTTTTTCAGAGTAGGGGCAAGCCTTTATATCCACACATCTTGGGTCTTAATTCAGTCGGTTTTATTAATTGATCTTCATCACACCTGACCTAGCTCTAGGTCTAGGTATTTCACTGAAGTAAGCTAATTCAGAATGATCAGCCATTAATCAGAATTTGATCAGACATAATACTTCAACATAGGCAGAATAGCAACTTTGATCAGAAAACGTCAAATGTTGATTATATATGGCTGATGTCTGAGTGCTATTTCAGACAAGGAATTTGAGCAAGCATATGTATTTGGGAGAGGCGTTGAGATAGGCTAAGCCTGTTCGCCAATCCCAATTCATTTTTTGTGAATAAATATACTGTTTAAACCAAGCATATGCATATATGTATTTTTTGTAAGTACAATACCGAAATTTTCCGTAATTAACAAATAAAACATGACAATATTTAATGTACAAAATTTAATTCCAATTATTGTTATTCTATTTGATCGACCTATAATGGTCTAAATTATTATTATACTCTTAGAATATGTGTACCTCTGTGAAAAACAAATGAAGCCCATGCACATTCCACCTTATACATATTTAAAAGTTTGAATCTAAGATCCCAGGGAAGACTGGAATCTGACATTCTATAGACTCTATTGGCAGTAGTTAAAATTATGCCAGTGGAGACTGCAATTCTAGCTTCTATCAGTGGAAACTGGAATTCCACTTCTACTTGTAAAATCTCAGATTGTATCAGACTTCAGTTTCTACCGTGATAGTTACGATATTAATACATGCAGGTCCACGCCCCTATATCGTATAATGCTGTTCTCGTGTTATTATTTCGCACTGCTTTGATGCGGTAGTTTGAAAATCAGGAAAGCACAATACCAGATAGAGAGAAAATGCTCGTTAGCATGATTTCCTCCACCTCAACTGTAGGCTATATTTTGATCACAAATTTGTAGTGGCTTCTCGCATGTCGTTACCCGGACATCTTAATTTGTGTGATAGTGTTTTTTGTCGATTTTTACCGTTTCCTCATATTAACGGATCATCATGTTCGTTGAGAAGAAACCAATATGTTATGCGTTATGTGAATGAAAGTGACAATTCTATCTGGCCTGGGCTTTTTGGGACTTGCCCAGGCCTGGGGGGTGTGGGGCATTTCCGCTCCCCCCCCCTAAATTTTTTCTTACCCTTGAGCTAAGGAGCTGAAACTTACAACACTATACTCTTGGGTCAAGCTCTAAAAAAATGCTACAATCTTCAAGATGGCCGCTTTGATGACGTCACAGTTACGTCATCTTCAAAACAGACATTTTTGGTCGATTTTTCAATGTTTTTTCTGTATGTGTTGATACTGCATGATAAATTAGTAAATAATAGTCTAATGTGAAATAAAATAGATTTTGCCCAATTTTCTTCGAAGAAAAGCAGGAATTTGAAGAAAACTGACCAAAACATCACTTTTTATGATAGCCATGTTGAATTTACCCATGATCACCTACTCCGTGAGGGGGGGCGGTTGAGGGATACGCAAATAGGCTCAAAATTGCTTTCATTTTTTTGTCGTTCCTGGTTTAGGTTTATGCCCCGCTCCAGGCCAGGTAAGGTTAAACAACTGTTCTTATAAAGGTAAAGTATATATTATTGCAATTTTGATTGTTTCATTCATGTCTTATTTACAGCGTGCAATGAAGAGGCCTATTGCGCGGACTACTTCAAAGAAAACCCCCTGACGAAGATAGTGCAGTGCAACCAATACATGGTTCTGCAAGCCTGTTGTCAATCCTGCAAAAGTCTCATAGACGTCCTCAATACCGAACCAGGTCGGTATCATTATTGTCTTCACCATTCACTGTGATTGGTATACGAGAATTCGAAATTCGGTAGCATTTATGTCTACTATATAATGGGTATGTCAGATTGGATCTAAAATTGATATAAGAGTTCGTCTTTGGTGAGTATATGATGTACTCAAATATGGAAATTATTTAGTATGCGATAGATAGTTTATTAAGCTTAAGATCAAAGGTATTTCAAATCTAGTCAACAAGCCCTCGTTATCACAAGTATGTATTTGACATATTCAATTCAATTCAATTCACTTTATTGTACTAGAAACAAGCCCATTTAGGACAAAAAACAAAAGTGGGGAAAAGAAGCGGAAGAAGAAAGAAGAAACTGACAAATACATAAGGCATCCATAGAAATTATAATATATCTAAAATATGACACAGTTAACCAGAATTAATCTAATGTTTTCAAAGTCACCATATCTTTTGACATATTACATCGAAATATTACTTTGGTTGAAGGTAACATATTTTAGATATATTAAAACAACCCATGCTAAAATGTATGCAAAAAAACCTACAAAAACAGACGAAAGCCCAATTTCAAACGTCAGTCGACGCTGTTTTACGTTGCTTATCAATATGCGCGTTGACATTATGAAACTTGGGTATTTTGTCTGCACGAGACACAGGCTTTTGTGCAGATGTAAGAAAATTTATATTTTGCTTTACTAACGTAACACATAATGGCGTTTTTCGTACGTTTCCGTTACTAATCCTTAACTGGACTTGGTGACGAGTGCTTGCTTGGGAAATATATATCAAACGCTACCATCAGCGTTGGCGAATATGTGTTTTGCGTAGCATTAATGTTGACGAAGAGTATTTGCGTACAGAAAACTTATTAAGTATTATTTGGGGAAATGTAGTTTCAGCTGAACACTGGCGAGGGCTCTCAGTGACGTCACGCGTTGATGTTTTTAGAATAGACTCGAATAATAATCCCAGTTAGCTAAATGACTATTGAACTATGTTGAATATGTTATTTTCAGTTGCCAATTGCCCTTGGGGTAACAAGGGTTACGGTATAAGTACAGACTTCGAGACGAAGACCTGTCAGGACATCACAGAGGCCGACTGTACATCTTACTGTCTCAAGGACACGGTCTTCCAGATCAACTGTTGTCAGTCTTGCTTCAATGTTTGTAATTCGACATAGTCAGGGAGTACCTACCAAACTTCCTAATGTTCTTCGTTACGAAAGCGCACTATGAACATTTTAGATTGTGGAAAAGACGGGGAACCAGCATAATGCTATAATCGGCTTTTAAAGATAAAACACATTTTCTCTTAAGGATGTCCGCTTGTGGTTTTTGGCTTTGGCGGCCATTTTTCCTGTTTTTCCTATTGGGTTATCTCCCTTTCTTAGGTTAAGAGATAGGGATTTCCTTTAAAAGCCTTCTAGCCGAGAATTTTGCACACCAACATCCATCCAATTTGATAAATTTTGATAGACATTGTGATCATCTGTAAACAGTTAGAATATAAGAAAAAGTTAAATACTATTTGTACGAATGTTTCATGACTATGCTTCAAAACTAGGGCTATTCCCTATGATTTCTGGGTTATCAAATTGAGCATGGGTCAGAGAAAATGCACTTCAACCTATATTTCTTTTCTTTGTTTTTTTTTCTCATATTACACAATTATGAATGCAACAACACACATTATTCAAAAAGTTAATTACTTTGATTTACCACCAGCGAACATCCTTAAATAAATACTAAATTCCAAAAACGACTTTATAATTTGTTCAGTTCCTGAAAATTGGTAATATGAATATACGCGTTTGTGTTCACATTCATTTAACTGACTATTCATATATACACATGCCATTTTGTTGATAAATTGCAATACTACCCCCAGGTCATTTGACTTCATGTAAATATTTGCTTGTATATTTTATCCTACTGCATAAAAACGATTGTGTACCAGATACAAACTATTGTAGCAAAAATACACATACACATCAGCGCGTGCCAGGGAAACACATTATTGTGTAAGAAAATGAACATACCATGAAGGGATACGCATTACTATGTAGGTACCCTATAGGTTCTGAAACTGCAGATATATGTGTATTTCTGATAAACAATCGTGTGTATGCGCATTTTGCCACAATATTTCGTATCTATTTTACACATTCGGTCTTAGTTTTATCATGAAAATTATTATACTAATACCTTATTTTGAAATGCACTAACTTGAAAATGTTTGCCAGTACATAATTCGAATAGTCGTTACTGCAAATGCTATGAGACTTCTCTTTCTCTCATTTTATGTCTAGGAAATAAAACACTTTATGTTATTGTATACCCATTGTTTTTCTGCATTATTTCTTACTTAATATTCTGACTTCTTATTAGTAAAGGTGCAAAACCCGCATGGCTAAACAGCATTTTCCTCGCGTGGGTGCTATAGCTAACCCCATTCTGGCATTGGCCTGTCGTTCTGACTTTACAACAGTTTTTTCAAATCCCTATCTGAATTCTAGTATACTCTGTAAATAGAAATACCGGAGCGGTCAACAAATTTCGATAATGCCGGAAACACATCATGAGGTTCCTGGGTCAAAATCCATTCAGTTTTATTCATGGACAATATCCAAATGAAATGCCAAGTAATTCGACCCAAGTGATCGGCACTTGGTTCGATTGTGCCATATGAATTTCAGGAAGATCAGAGGATTTTCCCAGTCTAGTGTTGTGCGGAATCTGTCACAAATTACATATTTGTATTGCCAAGGATCTAAAATGCAACTTTCCAAAGTATTCCGCTGGCACTGGCTGCGTTTATTATATCTATCAACGCTTTATATTTTAAGGCAGGATTTTGTTGCAATAATTGTTGTGGTAGTGTCTTGGACAAATGAAAATGGACAATTGACCGTTCGCATGCTCTATCAAATGTGGTGGAAAGTGTTCATGCTATGCTCTTCCAGTAAACTGTTAACCAGGTTTGGCAACTCATAAAATGTATGATCTCTCCGATACGAGTTCACGAGCCCCATTAGCTGTTGTAGAGAAGGTATCCAATTATACCTCTCCATCTAGATTGTCCATATAGTTTCCTTCAAATCCAGTACAGGATGATCTATATCATTCATATGAAATGATTTTTGAGAGAGAAAGAATAAATTAGTCGTCAGCGGGATTCCAACCCACGACCCCGGCTTATCGCACCGATGCTCTACCGACTGAGCTATGACGGCTCATAGGTTTTACACCCGTGGATTGTCCCTGTGATGACAACCTTCTCTCTCGGTGTTGCAATGTGCGCAACTGCCTTTTTACGTGGGTTCGAATCCCCCTGACGACCAATATATTATTTCTCTCTCAAAAATCATTTCATATGTATATATGCTCAGTGGCGGGATATACGCCATATCAAATATCATTTCTTCATTATAAAGGCGAACTAGAAGCTTGTATGCCTAAGCCCCTTTTCCAATGCCAAGTATACCCGTCATGCCTATAAAAATATAAAACGAGCACATAGTGCCGCAAATATGTCGAAAGGTTAAATTACGCAAGTTATAAAGCAAAACGCCACATATCTTGTACACAAGGATGGTACCATTTCTTTCTTGCACTCTCAGCTAAAGGGGTGTAAATTTACACCTCATAGGGGTGTAAATGGCTTATCCCAGGGCGAACACCCTTTTTGGTGTTAATTAACACCTCTCGGTCGGGGTGTTAATTAACACCTCCTATGTGAGGTGTTCAATAACACCCCCTAGGAGTTTATTAACTCCTTCAAATTTTGATAGGGGTGCTCATTAACACCTTCTATGGAGGTGTTAAATAACACCCTAGAGTGCTGATCGACACCTCATCCATTGAATTGGGGTGTTCTTCAACACCTACCATCGATGGTGTTAAATAACACCCTAGAGTGTTATTCGACACCTTATCCATTGAATTTGGGGTGTTCTTCAACACCTACCATCGATGGTGTTAAATAACACCCTGGGGTGTTATTCGACACCTCATCCATTGAATTTGGGTGTTCTTCAACACCTACCATCGCCGGTGTTGAATAACACCCTGGAGTGTTGATTGACACCTCATCCATTGAATTGGGGTGTTCTTCAACACCTACCATCGACGGTGTTAAATAACATCCTAGAGTGTTGGTCGACATCCCATCTATTGAATTGAGGTGTTCTTTAGCACCTCCCATCGAAGGTGTTAAATAACACCTTAAAGGGTTGATCGACACCCCATTTGCTAATCTGGGGTGTTCTTCAACACCTTCCGTCCAAGGTGTTAAATAACGCCCATGGGTGTTCATCGACACCTATATCGTTTGATTGGGGTGTTCATTAGCACCTTCCCTTGATGGTGTTAAATGACACTTTAGGGTGTTCAATGACACACCTATCGTTGATTTGGGGAGTTGATTAACACCTGTTCCCTATGTTGTTGAAGGCCATCCCTGGGTGTTCATTGACACCTCTCGCCATGAATTTAGGTGTTCATTAACACCTTTCCTTGAGGGGGTTAAATGACACCCCTGGGTGTTCATTGGCAACTCTATGGTTCAATTTGGGGTGTTCTTCAACACCTTCAGTAGAAGTATTTAAAAACACCCTTGTGTGTTCTTTGATGCCCCAATCGTTGGATTTGGGGTGTTCATAAACACCTTCCACCAAAGGTGTTGAATAGTGCCCCTTGGTGTCCATTGACACCTCTATCGTTAAACTGGGTGTGTTCATTAATGTTTCTTCTCTCATCGTCGTCCATGATGTCTATAGAAGTCGTCGACCAAAATACTAAACACTAACAATATAACTTCAAGACATTCAAGACACTCTTTATTAACCACAAAGCCACCTTGCTGCCCTGAATTTTTCTCTGCAAATTCATATCATGTACATGTATATGCTACAGGTAATGTTCGTGCTTCAGAAGAGGGCTTCACATTGATTACTCTATCGAAAAATTGAACGCACAGAACCTTTATTAAGAAAAGTTGAATATTTACTCCAGCTTCTCTTAGTACTCCAAGTTTTCCAAAAGGCAAATCAACTGCAAATAATTACCAAATACGTACACGTACTTCACAAACAATCATCAATACGTCGCTATAATACCCGTTATCCCATGTATCATACCACACAGTCAAAATAGCTGGACGATGTGAATGGAACAAAATGCCCTCCTCGTTCTATATAGAGATTTTTGCTATTGGTGAATAACAAAGCAATCATCCAATCAATCAGTCAAATAAACGAATTATCATTATAATGTCTGTATGAGAAAATGTCCATTCTCTTCGATTTCACTGCTCAAGACATATTTAGGACAGAGCGAGCCTTTTCTCCAACCGGCTTATGGCGCGGATTACACATGCCCTGGGCTTTGTATAGGAGAGTTTCAAGAAAAGTAGTTCAATGAACGTTAGGGTGTTCATTAGTTTGGGGTGGTACTGTAGATTGAAAACCCAGCATGCTCCAAGCACACTCTCCAGTCCAAGGAGAAAGTCTGTACATGCAAACAAACGCTGTTTTTCCACATAAATCTGAATGTTGGTGGACTCTGCGATGCTTGATCCGGAATAGGTTAACACTGGGGTGAGGGCCTCTGGGACGTTCTGAAATATATATTTATATATATAAATATATATAGGTGTTTGTATTGACTTATTCGGAAAATTGCATTAAATATATTGCGAGTCAAATTACTGAATACACAACTAAGACCCAGACAGATAATCTACATCTAAAAAGCAAAGTGCACTACTGATTCAACGTGGCCTGAAAATATACAGATCTATATAGTAGTATGTACTATGACTGAAATCCTCACACAGATAGACTATTAAGATATAATGCGGAATTACCGATGGCTATGCGTCATTGGCATGAGGGAGTATGTGTAGGGCGGTGTGGGGGAACGCTTGGCACGACATACTCTGTATGGGACCGGATCAAAATTAGATGATGTGGATGCAGATGTAAAGAAGATATAATGGGGAATTACCGATGGCTATGCGCCATTGGTAGGAGGGAGCATGTGTAGGGCGGTGTGGGGGAACGGGTTGCACGGCATACTCTGTATGACCTGTGCCCATTGTAATACGATGGAATGCCCAATCAAACCAAACCAAACCAATTGAGAAAATGGTGTTTTCTCGAATGAAGACTGAGCTGATCAGAAATAGATGACAGGATATATCGAAGTTGATATAAAGAATGGACCAGAAGTGAATATCCACTAAATATTTTTATTATATACTTACGTCATTCTTCTGTATCAACACGGAGAGGTCCTCCCTGAAATGTGACGAGATAGCTTCTATGGTTGCTATTGCCATCCGATCTAGTAAATGGAAAAACACCTTGCGGTATTATGTAAAGGACAATTACTAATTTGGTGAAATCCCACGATTTGTGGTTGATAATTCTTCCATAAACCTTCACTGAATAAACATATCAATCTGTTTAATATTAAAATACAAAGTACACTACTGAGGACAAAACGAAATGATGCCTGCTGTTCTCTGTTACCTCGCTATTTCCTGACTGTGTAATTTACACAACTCTTCAAAAGTCACTTTCCCAGATACAGGATTGGAACAGCGACGATTTTCAGGCTTTATATTGACTATGTCAGCTATATTATTGGACACTGGATCAAGTGGAATCAGTCTATTAACAAGGCTCCTGTCCTACACAAATCAGTATTATTGTTCCATATCCTCTCAATCAGAATTTGGTGCAATAATCTAGTATACCGTATAACCAATCATAACGAAGTGCTTTGAGGGAACTTCTTACATTTTTTAGCATCAGCTGTCAACCCTTCGTCTGCGTTAATGCTGGCCAGTATATCTTTTGAGGCGAACAGTTCAGCTATGGCAGCAGAATACTTGTTCATTGATGACAGAAGCTCTCTGTCTGCATCCTTTCCGGTCAGTACTGTAAAGTCCCGTAAAAACTAAAAGAGAAATATTCGTTGGAATGAGTATATGGAAACAAAACCAATTCATTGATGGACCAAGAAAAAGTAAGTATTGGATCGAAGTGGGCGATGTTTTATCGATTGTAAGTTTCCATCGTGAAATGCACGTTCTTTCTTTCTTTCAGTGCATCTTAGTTGAAGTGATTGTCATTGTGTTTTAAGATTACTTCTATACAATATGCTTCACCTCTCGCGTCAAATATAATACACTGCTGATATTTTATTGTTTTATTACCTGCTCTTCGTCCTTCAGAAATGGATAGGCCTCCAGTGTCTCGGCGATGGTTTTATCCTGTAGAGTTTGCTGTCTGTTTGCAAATGTAACTTTCATTCTCTCAGTAACTTGAGCTTCATCTGGTTTCCTCTTTTGGAATTCCTTTTGTAACCATTTCCTGTGCTGATCAATACTCTTCTCGTCTTCTCCACAAACAACTTGTTCATTCTGTGCCTGTCAGGGAATATAAGGTGTATAGTTTTACTCCGATTCTTTATTAGATCTGGGAAACCATTTAAACTGCCAAAAGTATTGGAAATTATTAGCAGCAAAATTAATATCACCGATTCACAGAGAATCACATGTCAGTGATTTTTAATTATGGAAGTTTTCAACATATATATATATAAAAAACATTTTCCTAGTCAATACCTAACGGCATTATCTGGCATATGGTGTCATAACACAAATAAATTCAACTTTGGTAACGCTTGTCCAGGTCAAGGGAAATATATCTGTTGATTATCGCGCGCATGGTTTTGAACGACGCGCGTGCGCCCTGACCATAGACAGATTTTTTATCGTACAAAGGGAATATAATCAAACTCACCGATACCCGCAGAATCTTCGACGGTGTTGAAGCCTGGTCAACAGACGTTCTTTTTCCCTTTCTGCCATTAATTTCTCGTCTCGCCCGGACCTCTTCCACGCTACCATCTATCTTCCGTCTGGAGTTTTTGAACTTGGTCCTCAACAAGGAAGTCCAGGAGTCCTATAGAATCATTATAGTCATTAATTATACTCTCTAAAACAACTGTTTTCTAAAAGTACACTGTTTACACCACTGTAACAAAATTACATATCTACACCATTCAGCCGGAAGTACACAATTTGTGTAATAAACAGATTGTGTAGATGCGCCATTTTGTATGTGTGAGAAAAACTTGTTTTCAAAACTTTCTCTGATCATCATCAAATACAGTTGAATGCAGCTTATCAGCCAAAAATAGAAATAAATGAATCAACATTCCCACACATAAAAGATAGATTACTTACATAGCCAGATCCTAAAGTGTCGCGCAAATGAGCATATTTCCCAATCAGTGTTGAAGCGACAAGGACGTAGAATCTGTGTGAAGGATATCTACAAATAGATGGAAACATACATTCATTATATGATGAACTACCTCCTATTTCTCGTATATTGTGCAGACTGTACTAACATCTACCAAGTTGAAGCTGTCCATAATGTTGGTGAAATAATCTATGTTACAATCTACTGATTCAGAATCGCTGTAAAAGATATGAGCATTCATAAGGGTAATTATACTATCAGGGCGGGAGTACATACAATTGCCGACGAACGCCGTGTTTGATGTCATTTCTGTTGACCGGTATACGTGGAATCCGGTGTTTCAGCTGCCTATCCAATACATGAATAGCCAAACTTCCCGTATTCCATAAACATCAAGAGAATGGGTGAGATACTGGATTAAGCTTGCTTACATCGTAAATGAGATCATCGCCTCGAACATACTGTCAACCATTCTTCGTCTTTGGGAGGGCGATGGATCCTCTTTCTTCTTCAGACTTTGTTCAATGTCTGAGGGAAAGGGTTTCAGTGAAAACGTCAGAGGTTCTTCCCGAAGCACAGGGATGAACTGTTGTGGTCCAATGCTGAAACTTGAAGGATGTACCCTCAATTAGATTCCTTGCACAGTCGATCAAACCATGTTCTAATATACAACTACATGATCAAACAGATTATTCGAAATGTATGCATTTGCCTATTTCTGACATCAGCGTATAAGCTGCCATAATTCGCTTTTGGTCAAATGCAAACACACCGAGTGATGCCAGTTGTTTAGTAAAATATCAACATTCATAATATATTTACAGGAAATGAATGAAGGATCATTCTGAATGACGTACAGATGGATTTGTTGTTTATATGTATTTTCAAACTGTATACGGCTGAGTGTGACGCCAGCTAGAGTGAAAACTAGAGTGAACTCAGTTACTTATTTCGGGTGTTGGTAACCAGTATAATAAATAATGAGATGTCAATGGAGAGATAAGCTCGATGAAAGGCCAAAACATGCGCATCCATACTAAAAAACGGCAAATAATATTGTGTGGATGAATCTACATTGTATGCTTTTTTTCTTCTTAAAAAAAAGATTTCTTCTTTTTTGCATTTTTTCAAACTAACCTGTCCGGGATATCTTCTTCAGTACCACCGTTTGAAACGATAGGATCCTGGCAAGACAATAATGCTGAATGACAACTGCACAATAACAATTATTCAAAGTCACTTTCTAAAAGACCCAGAAGAGTACTCCATTACGACGTACGTTTTAGATTCGCCCATTTCACCATTTCTATAAAATACTAATAATACATGTGCTGAAGAAGCGTTGTGCACTAACCAATCGATGAACCGATAGAACCATTTCTGGATATTGATTAGATAGTTGGATCTTACAGGTGTTAAAAGACAAAAGAGAAAAAGGGCCGCTGATCGGCTGCAAAGTATTGCAAGCAAGCCCCCCCCCCCCCCCCCCCCCCCCCATAGCAAATGGCATGAGAATAGGCCAGGCTGGACTGTACCTGATCACGTGGTGTTGCCAATATGTCGGTGTGTTGGCCTAGGAGGGGGTCTTTTGTCCCGATCACGTTCACCTTGGACTTGTCCGGGATTTCATCTCCAGCATTCATATCGACGAACTCCTCGAAATCTTTATCGTGGATCTGAAATAATATGGAATAAATAAGTTAATAGACTTGATAAAAGACGCTTGATTGGGACGTCAATGCCGATTGTCCATACCTGATACACTATAGCAGTCAAACATTGACAAACTGAAAATTGCTTCCAAACATATTATTTCTCCTCCTCAATGCTCTTAAAGCCACGTTTCAAAGAAATAATATATGGATGGCCAGAGGAATGGGCTATTCTAGAATTATGTGCACAATTATAAAATTTGCTCTAAAATCTGTGTGTCCGAAATCGTTTACCAGTTCGAGGCACCAATATCCAACTCCAACAAGACACTGAATAGCAAGAATATATGTGCGTTTACTCTGCGGTATAAACCCATCCTTGCAAAGCAAAACATCGGTAAACTACTATCAGAAATATAGAAATATGATGGTGAAGAAAACTTGCGACTCGTACTGACCCGTCTCAGCCCTTACCATACAAAAGCTAAGAAAACCGTTAAACATCCAGCACAAAATGGCGATCTGGCCGCTTTACTGTGTACGTGGCATGGATTAAGGGAGGCTGTGGGGAGGTAAAGGGTGGGGCACGGTAGCTCCGGATACGATCTACCGAGATTACGCTGGTATGTGTTCGTATACGATAAGACGGAGAATGCATGATGTGAACCTGAACCTTCGCCTGCGACAATATGGACCATTGTATGGGAAGAACAAACAAGAACTGAGACCTCGAGGGAGTCTCAGTACTTATGTGCACAAGTCTATCCATTCATGTTCAACAGGAGTAAAACAAACGTTCCAGCAAAATATCTGTAAAACTCCTGCAACTACCATTATGACAGCATATATATGAGTGAAAAGTAGGCTTTTTCGAATGTTAAAACAGCCTTCAATTTAATACTACAACTATGACATTCTGCACGTCCAAAAGAGAAGCTCGGAATTTATGGTACTAATGAAGAGCCGAGGCAGTTCCTTGCGTATACAGTAGAAATAACAGCGGCTCAACAAAGGATCGGCTGTTCTGCCAACTACGGGCCAATAATCGCGAGCAGAGCAACTCGAGAATTTTGAACACTGGGCCCAATGGAGCGTAACAATTTTTTTTCTGAAATTTTTCTCTAAATATTTGAAATCAAATTATATCAAAGGAAAATTCCCCAATGACGTTATTGTATCTAACACAATGAGTATGGAACAGCATATTGACCGGTAAAACTGGCATTTCGATGAACGTTTGAAGACATGTTAATTATCGAAGTTGGCTGTATTTTAAACGCGTAAAAGTTTGAATTTAAACCCACAAAAATGCTCGTGCAATTAAAAAAACAAACGTAAAGACTATTTGTCGCTCACCTGAAAAGTTGCCGTTGCCACATCAATTATGTTTGAAAGATTCACGTTCCTCCTGACCTCCTCTTTCAGATCTTCCAAAGTGACAAAACCACTGGGAATTTGGATCTTCTTCTTGTTTTTTCCAACAATAAGGAGGCAGGTAGTCGAAAGACTTCTTTCTCCTCCCTCCAGGTTCATGATGGTAACGAACAAGTACGGTGTTTCGAGATATATGATATTCAGGAGCTGAGTGACTGTTTTGGAATCTCATTCGAAGTGAAGTGAATGTCCAAATATTTTGCCTTATATGTACTTATGCCGCCGATAGACTCGTATATACTATACCTTATGAGACAAATTGCACTAATTGGTGGCATTTAATCATAATAACAGCACTGGCGGTGTGTCACTTCGAACAGATGAACACAGGTCTCGCAGAAAGCAGTTGGCTGTTCTGTTAGCCTCCAGCGGAAATTCACCTAGGGGTCAGATAACGCACAATTTTTGCTCAGAAAAATTGAAGTTTGAGAAAATTATCAAACTTTCAAACGCAAAAGATATCTTATCTGCCCAATATATATGTTAGAATCGTCATTGAGTTGTGCTTTTTGAAGATAAAACTCATTAACTTCAATTTTAATTGTAGGCTTTTCAGAGGGAGGAACAGCGGGGGACTTCCTCTATTGACGAGTTCCACTATAGTTTATATTAAACAGGGTTAAACATAAAACAATATAGAAAGACTGCCCCGTGTCTCGAAATGGTGTACATGTATATGTTTACAATACCGATTATTACTGTGATAATATTCCGCAATAATAGTTACACCAGTTTATAATCATACATAGTTCATTTTTACTATGTGGATGTTCGATTCTCTATCTCTCTAGCCCGACAATTAATTTTATTTCGAATTCCATCATACGTTCTCCTAGAGCTGTCTTATAATGTGTGATCTGATCTTATTTGACAAGCGGACCCAGTTTTCCCCAATGCTATGAAGTTTTGGGGACATTCATCCTCCACATACTCTGTACAGCTTTATCAGACGAATCATGGTTATAGAAAATGGGGATATTAAAATGTATCGTGAAGACTGTTCTGTACATCATTGATTGTTCATCATATATCGTAACAATCCAATTTCCAGTGACATAACTGCGATTTAAGTAACACAATATTTAAGGAAGTTATCCGGGCAGAACTCATTAGTGCCGATATACAAAATATCTTCTTAATATTGCCGTGTTGTTTGTTACACGTACTTTTAATGTAACAATTACCAATCAAAACACATAAACAGTCGATAAACAAAACTGAAGGGAAGAATCATTGTCAATAAATGATATGACAGCTGTCAGGAAGCAAACAACTATGCATCTTAATTACCGTCATTTATACACGCCACTCTGCGTGAGAAGATTATAGGAAGCAAGTGACAGGCAGTGACCACAAGGTATGTGATGGTAGCAATCAATTGCATCCCCAGTTATCCCCACATGCGAATGTAACATAGATTACCAGAATAAATTTATTTCTTAGTTTATTTTCGGCGAAAAATAACACGAGAAATCTGTTACAGAGGGCAAACTCCGTAATATTATAGTTATTATTTTAGAAGATGAATATTCCGGTATGAACCATTTAATTTTCACGTTGAATATTCGCATCTAGTTATGGAATCCATTCATCTATACCAGCATTCTTAAACATCTTAAACATACCCAAGTGATTACTAGCGCTTCGTATGTTTCAGTTTGAAGTTCTCCGTCTCTAACACCACCAATACTCCCTGTTAAACACACCTGAACGCGTAGGGTGTGTATTCAGATCGGAGTGTCTCGTAATATTCACGGATTGAATCCATATTTTCTTGCATTTTAACCAGAGGCATAATAATCTTTAAAATAAACAGTGTGAATGCTGATAGATACCATTCCGCATTAATAACACAGATGGCTGTCTGTATACAATGCACAGGAATACAGTCAGTAAAAATACTTTATGATAACACCAGTCTAAGCAGTATATAAGAGCGCACTTTTCCAAAATAACTGTGTACATATCTCTCCTAAACAGATGCGATCGATTTATACAGCAAATGCTATGCGACTCCGATATCCAGCGTGCATGATCCTGATGATTTAACTTTACATGTAACCTGTCAACCTGGGATCGAAATGGCCGCAACCAGAGTTTTCAAGTGCCCACAGTGTCCATCAACAGCTATCACCTTCCGAAATTTACTCCGGCATATTCAAGTTACTCATAGTCAGCAGAATGACTGGAACATCACGTGTGGAGTAGATGGGTGTCAGAGAACCTACAGACTGTTTTCATCCTTTAAAAAACACCTGTATCGAGAACACAGACATCTTATCCAAGGGGCTGGGGCCCCTCGAGTTCATGATCTCCATCCTCCAATTGTTAGTCCCGAGCCATCGGATTCAGTGTGTGATCTTCACCCAACAGCTGTTCAAAGGTCTGTTCATTTCAACGACACAGACACCGGCTCACACGAAATAGTGACTTGCCAGGAGGCGTCGATAAAATACATTTCTTTGCTTTTGCTCAAAATGAAGGAAAAGAGGGGTCTTCCGGAAACTACAATAAATGAACTTGCGCAAGATATGTACAGTTTAATGGAGGTATATCACGAAAACTATTCTGCAGCAATCGGTGAGCAACTGCAAAAAACTGGATTCGACGTCCGTTCAAATGGCAAGCTGATAGAACTGCTGTCAGACAATCACTTTCGTGATAGTTTCAGGCTCCTACATAGTTCAGCAGAGAGACAGAATTATTGGAAGACATGCCTACCCCATGTTGCACCAGTGACAGTGAGGCTCGGAAACCGACAGTCATACCAGTATATCCCTATAGCGAAGGTCATCGGAATGCTTCTGGGAGATGAAAGTGTCTGGGAGAATGTAAACAGACCAACCGGAGAAGAGAATGCAGAGATTTTGACAGATTTCGTGGATGGTCAATTTTCTAAAGCCCAAAATCTACACATTGATGAGAATAGAAAGCGCAAATTGATGATTCACCTTTACATGGATGAATTTGAAGTATGTAATCCCCTCGGAGCCCAGAGAAACACAAGATTCTTGGCGTCTACTTCTCTCTGCTAAACTTGTCACCACAGTATCGATCGCAAATATCGAATATTCACCCGACAATA